>RPFO01000213.1:11371592-11401779 GCA_009746045.1 Mesostigma viride
ACGGCCACGTTCATCATCCTGGTCTGGGTGGTAAACCTCAAGTGCGCGCTGCACACCCGGCGTTGGACGCTCATCCAGCACGCGCTCCTGTGGGGTTGGAGCATGGGCATGCCGGTCCTGTACACGATCGCGCTGTCCAACCCGGGCAAGCGGAGCGACAAGCCGATGAATGCCGCTCAGTCCTTTGTGTTTGTTGCCGACGTCTGCCCTTCGGTACTGTACTCGGGCGAGTTCTACGCGTGCGCGCTTCTGGCGTCCACAGCGGCGCTCCTCCCGGACATCCTCGCCCTGGCGGCCGCCCACGTCGACAAGACGGGCATATTCACCCGCAACATCGACATCATCCAGGAGGTGGAGGCCGGCTGGTGCAACGGGACGCGGGTCGCTGGGAAAAAGAACCGCGGGCGCAAGGGGGCGGGGATCCTCGCCTGCGTCCCAGGGGCGGTCAACCCTATGGCAGACGACGATGGAGAGGGCGGACATAAGGGGGGCGGGGGGCTGGGGGCCCCCGGCCGACGAGGCAAGCACCGCAGCACGATCAAGGTCAGCAGCACGTGGCGGGGCTACCCCCACCACCAGAACATGCCTGCGCCCTCCGAGCCCACCAGCCCCCTGATGGACCACAGCTGGCACGTGGTAGGCACCTCCGCGGAGGGGGGGATGCACGCCCGTGCCGGCGGAGCCGGCCCAGGGACCCTGGGGCCCGGCCCCCACGGTCGCCGCGTCTCGGACCCGTCGCAGCCCCCCCCGGGTCTCGTCGTCATCGGCGGACACGCCCCGCCACCGCTCGCACAGGAGGACCCCACGTTCACGGGGCGCGAGGAGGACTACGTGTCCCCCCACGACCCCGACGCGTCATCCCCCCCCCCCCAGGACGTCTGGCAGGGGAGCTCTCGCGTGGGCGGCGCCGCGGCGGAGGCCGAGCGCATCTCCGGCAGCTTTGTGTGGGGCGCGGCCACGGGGGGAATGGGCCTCGTCACGTCCCCTGGGAGGCAGAGCGTGGTGGGGAGCGTGACGGGCGCCGGCACGGCCGTGGACCGGTCGCGGGACCCTACCCGGGCATTCCTGACCCAAACGTCCCTGGGAGCCCCCCAGGGGATGACGTCGCCAGGGCCGTCCGGGGCGGGCGCGCCGGGGGTTCTCGGGGGCGGGGTGACCCGCGGCCACTCGCACACACAGTCGCTCCCTGCGCTGCCCACGATGATGGTGACGTCGTCGGTGGGGGGGGTGGGGGGCCCGGGAGCGTACCCCTCTCCCTCGACAACGGCCACGTCAGGATTTGGCCAGCCGTCCCCGCTAAGCGATACGCCGGGATTCTCATCCCAAGGCTCCAGGATGACTTTGTCGCACATGGCAGGGGCGATGGGAGACATGAGCGGTACGGGAGCAGCGCAAGGAGCCATGGGAGGGGCTGTACCCTTGCTGGAGCGTGCACTGGTCTCGTTCGCAGAGGGCGCAGGGAGTGGGGGGGGGGGCGGGGGTCTGTATACCGGGGGCCTTTCCAGTGGCATGGCGAGTGGGACCACGTTCGCGTCAGCGAGGATCGACGAGGAGGCCATATGGCACGACCCGGACTTTGCCGCGCCGGGGTACTCGAGTCGCTCGAACGACCCACCGTATGGCTCCTCGGGGCGAGACGCAGTTACTTCCACCGACCACAGCGGTGACGGGTACGCAGGCTGGGTGTTCCCGGACATGGCAGCCATGCCTGGCAGGCGGGCGAGAAACAGTCCCGCTGCGTTGCTAAGCATGGGGCTGGCCTGCGGGCTAGCCGCGGGGGACTCGGTTCCGGATGGCCCGCGGGGGGACGCCCCGGCGGCCTCCAGCAGAACGATGGAGGCATCCCCAGGGACCTCGCGTTCCAGTCTCTCAACAAAGATGCCCCCTGGCGGCCCGGCAACCACTCCCATCCCCATTGGGAAGAAAGGGCATGCAACGTATAATGGAGCGGGCGACGCGATGATGGGCACGGAACGGTTCACACAGCCAGGTGATGCTAAATTTAGCGTGGGGGATGCTAAATTTAGCGCGGGGGATGCTAAGTTTAGCGCCCATTATACATTTGGCGCCAGGGATGCCAAAGGCCGGCCGCGAGGGGGGGTCACCAGGGAGCCCTCTGGGGGCACGATCCGGCTCCAAGCGTCTGGGTTTGACTCATACGACGCGGCTGGGATGGACGCTGGGATGGATGGGGTGCCAGAAGCCCCCCAGCCACAGAAGCTGCCTCAGTTTCTTCGGAGCATGGACGGGAATGGGAACCAGGACGGGGGTGGCGATGGGATTGCACCTGCGGGGGCCATTTCCCAGGGCAACCCTTTCCGAGCGCCGAGCGCAGGCCCTGGTCTTGCCCCTGACCCAAACCAGGCTCAACTCTCCTCCATGCATGCATCCCTTGGGAACCAATCGTACACCAAGGCGCAGGCTGCCCTAGCGCCTCATGACGCCGCGGCCGCTGCCGGCGACAACAGTACGTGGGAGGCGGAACGGGCCGTCGCCCCGCCAGGGTCCCTGCCCCCAGGTGGGCTCGAGCCTGGCGGGCTTTTGATTTCTTCGGGCCCCGGCGGTGGCCCGAGCGGTTTGGCCAAGAATAGCGATGGCGGTGGCGATGCATGGCCTGTTGGGAATGGTTACGACGCCAGTCATATCTTCAGCAGTGCGCCGTTAGGGCTGGAGGTTGGGGGATATGACATGCGGGGAGGGGGGGTGTACGCGGCGGGGGGCCTCGCCCCCTGTGTCTCTCCCAACCGCCAGCTGCTGCCGCCGTTGCAGGAGCTCTCGGAGGGTCTCGCGGCACTCTCCCCGGTGGGGCCCCTGTCTCCCGTGCTGCTTCAACCTAGGCTCTCGCTGGGGTATCGCTCAATGGGCCATGGGGAAAGGACGACGACGACGAAAACGGGTGTGGGTGAATTAACGACGACGACGACGACGACGACAACGGGCCTTGGTGAATCGACAACAGTGAATGGCTCACGGCAGCTGGCTCATGAGTCGGATCCATCGTTCAGCCAACCGAGTGGCTCACTTCAGGTCGTGGATGGCGGAAAGGATCCTCGTGGCGGCGGCAGCAGCTCCACCAGTGGCATTTCACGGGGCAGCGCTGCGCTCCTGCCTGCTGGCACGCATGCGCCATCAGCGTCGAGCGGGGACGGTGGGAGGGGCCAAGTGACAGGGGAAGGCCCTCCTTTTGCAACAATGTCTGGTATCGAGACAAACGCAGCCGGGAGAGGTCCGGCAGAGTCTAGCGCGTCACCAGATAACCCGAGCGGCGCGGCGGCTGGGGGCGTGGTGGCCGCCGGCACGGTGACATCTGCCAGCTCGATGGCAAGGGCACATACCACGCCGGCCAAGCCGCTGCAAGGGACCGCACCTTCGAAACAAGGGAAGCCCTCGGGGCAAGGTCGGGGGGGCGGGTCCCGCGCGGCCATGACTGGGTATGACGCCCGCGCCGAAAATAGCAACGCGATTGGTGCGGGCGCAATCAGGAGCGAGCCAGTGCCCCCTCAGGGTGGTACCGGACGCGGGGGGCGGCCCTTGTCCAGCACGCGTGTGAAGCGCCGGTTGATCTTTGACGCGGGTGGATCCAGGGACCCTGCAAGGGCATTTGCGGACAGTCCATACTCAGAGGTCAAGCCGGCGCCGACGCAGGGCAGTGGCGGTGCTGTTGGGCAGTCGCAGCGGGGGGGGAGGGGGGTGCCTGATTCTGGTCCGGGCAGCGCTGGCGGCACGTTCTTGAAGGCAGGGGATTCGCAGCAGTACTCAATGACCGGTGCGGGTCTGCAGCCGTCACCAGGGGGGCACGCGGGTCCACGGGGCGCGCAGTTGTTGTACGCGGGTGATGAGTCGGGGGCCCGTTTCACCTTGCCAGATATCTTGGAACCAGCCCCTCGGGTGCAAGACAATCCCCCGCTTGGGGCCTATTCGGTGCAAGGCAATCCCCCGCTTGGGGGCTATTCGGTGCAAGGCAATCCCTCGCTGGGGGGCTATTCGATGCAAGGCAATCCCTCCCTGGGGGGCTATTCGATGCCAGTACGGGAGGCTCCGGATGAGCTGCTCGGGTCATCGGGCGGCCTCCCGGGCAACGCGCAGCAGCGGCAGCGGCACCCATTGCGGCGGCAGCTGACCACGGGGGCGCCGAGGGCGGAGACCGTGCATCGCTATGCCCCCAGGGAGCCTGGCGCCTCGGCAGGGCGGGGTCGAAGCCAGTCGATTGACGTCGGGGCGAACCCCGGGGGCGCAAACGTGCTTGGTTTGTCTAAAGTGGAGGAGTTGGCTACGAGCAGTGTGCCTCGGAGGCTGTCACTGGAGCAGGTTCAGTGAATGTCATGCTCTGCAGTTGCTTATTATCACGTTTGGCCGGCAGTCCAGGCTTCTCAGTGCATGGCATTCATGTGGACAGAGTCTTGCCGGTTTTGTACTAAATCGGTTTTGTACTAAATATTATCTTGCATGGCGTGCAGGGTGACTGCAAGGCCTTGCTAATGTGCAGACATGTGTTTGGCACACACGACAGGGTGTGAATGGCGGGATGGTCCTGTCGAGACTGATGTTGACAAATTTATCCACACTATTTGCTGTCTTAAGAACCTAAAAACCATGCAAAACTAATCATTTTCTTAATATATCAAGGAGACAACCAGCGCAGGCCAGAAATCAGGAGACTCCGGACCATGGTAGCTCAAACCTGCCGTTATCTTGTCCGCGGTTTCGAGTCGTTCAGGATGATGAATATGAATCGAGATGGAAATGTGTAGCCTAAATTATTTAATTATTTAATTATTTAATTAAGAACATACCTCCGTGGGGAGGATATGTAACACATATCCCTGAGAAGGGGCATATGGTTTTTAATACACTCTAGGCGACAGCCTGCAGGTGGTGCCCATGTAAACTGCCACCTACTCGGGGTGCACAACTGAGATGTAGCCTTGTCCATTGACATTATGGCTGGCTTACGTGTAGAGCTAGCGACTAGCTAGATGACCTAGACGGTGGGGCCAGAAACAGCTTGCTTGATCAGGGCGTGTGTTTCGAGCCTAATTGGCCGGGAGTGTCTAGTGGTGAGCACCATTGCTGCGATCGCTCTCCCACCATTTACAAGGAAATACCCGCAAATGGAAAACCACTGAAAAGGTCTAGCTAGTCAGTCATTACGTTCTAAGCCATGCCATGTTTCCTAACGTTTATATATTCTGATTTGGCACGCCGCAAAGGTGAAAACCATTTGCGTTCAGCCGGTGCCGGTCCGCGGAAAACGCGGAAAACGCGATCTGTTTATATATATTTGGAAGTCCAGATAGCTGCCAAGCTAGACGTAATGGTGGCTGACCATTTGGTGAGAAAACTATTCCTGGATGCATGGCGCTCCAACGCGGTGTAAGGACTAAAGTAGTCCTCTGAGAGGAAAGACACGGAAACGTACAGAATGTGGTGGATGGGAACTATTATTATTATTATTATTTTAAAAAAATCCCGGAATAAACACCTGTTGTGAAAAAGCCGTTGTTGTTTTGTTCGTTTCATACATACGTTTTTATTTCTGCACCCTGCTAACCCTTTCCGTTTGATGCAGACGATATTTGTTTAAACTTTTGTGCAATTATTTTTTCTAATGAGATTAGCATAGTACTCCGTGGCATGCATTTGCGCATGACACGCAAGTACTTACTTACTTACCCCTTTCCATTCACCACAGCTTGCACGTGCGTTTGACTAGAGAAATTCTTGCTCGCATGGGCCTTACTCGGGGCAGACGGCCATCCGCGTCATGCTGTTCAAGAAGGGCTCTGCTGCTGACCCCGGTAACTACAGGGGTGTCTGCCTCCAGAGCGCCGCGCTGAAGGTCTTCATGCGCATGATGCTGCACAGGCTCCGCGCCGCGCTGGACCCACACCTGGGTGAGTCTCAGATGGTTTTCCGTCGTGGTCGTAACACTGTCATGGCTGTGTTTGTCGCGCGCCGGTTGATGGAGGAGGTGCGTCGCCTTCCCCCTGACAGTTTGCCGCCGTGGTCTTCATTTTTGTTGACTATGTCAAGGCCTTTGACACGGTCCTCTGGGAGGCTCTTTGGGCCATCCTAGCTCTGGATCGAGTGCCACCTGCGTTTATTGCTGCCATTCGCCGACTGTATGAGGGCTCACAGGCAGTAGTGCGGACTGCGGAAGGCACCACCCCACCATTCCCCCTTCACCACGGGGTGTGGCAAGGTTGTGTCCTGTCCCCATACCTGTTCATTATTGTCGTAGATCACGTCATGCGCCGAGCACGTGCGCGCTTTACTGCTCTTAAGGGGTTCGAGCCAGGCTTGAACATCCCTAACGAGAAAGAGCATGGCGGGGTTAGACCTGGCTACCGCCTGGCCGACCTGCATGATTTATGCGGATGACACCACCCTCATCGCGCGCCCCGAGCACATTCAGACCTGGCTGGACTGTCTGGGCCCTGGAGGCGAGGGCGGTGGGGTTGGAGATTAGTGTCAAAACTAAGGCGATGGTGATTGGGGCCTCCAGTACACCGCCGCTGCCGCGCCTGCTCGATGGGACGACGGTCCCGTTCCGCGATCGCTTCAAGCTGTTAGGGAGCTGGCTCCCTGACACCGCCGACGATGTGGACACCCGCATCGGCCTGGCCTGGGCTAGGCTTCGTTCGCTCAACACCTACTGGCGCTCCAAGGGCCTGGGCGACCACCGCAAGCGCATGCTCTTAAAGGTCCTCGTCCTCACGGTGCTCACGTATGGCGCCGAGGCGTGGACACTCACACCCACACTGGCAGCTAGGCTAGACGGCACAGTTTACAGGATGCTTCGACAGGTCCTGAGCGTAGGGTTTTCCAAGCGCCCGTCATCAGAGTCTTTGTATCAGGGCATGCCTCGTATTTCGGACGAGATTAGACAGCGTAGCCGGGATAGCATTTGTAGGACACCTTGCTCGCACTAGCCAGGTCGACACCACCCTTGGTCTGGCAGGCCCCCAGCGGCTTGGCCAGCCAGGGCGGCACATTCTGACCTGGCCTGGCCCCAAGGACATTCCCAAAAGGGTAGGGAAACATGTCACGAACTACGTCCAGATGTTGCTGGATGACCTACTGGTCCCAGCCCAGTTTGAATACCGCATCCACTCTCTCTCCCTTTCTTTGGACTGCCATGCATGCAGAACAAGACGCGGTGGCAGAAGATTGTCAAGGCTCACACGCCCGACCCTGTGGGCAAGCCCCCTCTCCCCAAGAGGAGGAGGCGTTTTGACGAGTATAGGGCAGTTAGGATTTTTCTCGACTAGGTAGGTTAGCGTTAGGATATAGTTAGATCAGACGCGGCTCTCTCCTTTCCACCACTGACCCATCAAGGAATATGTGCTACATGATCTCCCAACGGCGGCATGTTATAATTTAATTTTAATTTTAATGGGCCTTAAACTGGTGAGATATCCAGCTGGTCGCCCACCGCCTTCCCCGCGCGCGGGGTAAGCTAGGCAGGGGCGCCCCCGGCTGCTCCTTCTCACCTTTTTTAAGAACCCGGCGGACAAGATTTCTTTTCTCAGACGTGCCGCAAGCGGCTCGAGAAGACTCACTTCACCCTTGGCGATGACTAGTGACCCTGGCGCGCAGCAACGACGGCGACGGGACCTATGGCCGACCTAAGTCCAGCTCCGGCAGACTGCAAGGAGGGGCAGCCGCCGGTGTACTGGAAGGGGACGGCCATCTACGTCGGCCACAAGCCCTGGCATGCGACCCCCGCAGCCCCAACGACTCTAGACGCCTTACCTTATTATTATCCAGCTTATTATTATCCAGACGCCCCAGCTTATCATATTGTATTCGACCCTATAGGGGAATACAGCAGTAGTAGTGTAGAATAGATAGACCGTGGCCATGTACATGTACGCCTCCTAGTACAGGCACTATACCAGCTGATTCACGAGCATTATTTAGCCATGTACATGTGTGCCTATGCTGTGCCACACTCCAGATGATGCCTAGCTTTATTTTTTAGCTATGCTGTGCCCATGCAGAGAGCGCACAGGGCTCACAGGCAGTAGTGCGGACTGCGGAAGGCACTGACCCCCACCATTCCCCCTTCACCACGGGGTGTGGCAAGTTTGTGTCCTGTCCCCATTAATTAATTAATTAATTAGAAACATAACTCCGTTGGGAGTACATGTAGCACATTAATCCTTGAGAAGGGGCATATGGCTTTTAATACATGCTGGGCTACTAATTCCTGCAAGGGTGGGAATGTAAGCTACCCTTGCTCTAGGTGCACCAGGGCACCTGCACCCTCATGAGCTTCACACTATGCCCAGCTAAGGGGAAGTATGTCATGTGGGGGAAGATCAACACGGCTATACAAGAGCTAGGGCGTGGCTTCTCGACAGAGAGCATCTCTCTGCATGGCATGGCATGGCTAAATTCTTAATGCGACATCCATGGGGGTCCCATTAAAGGCAGGGCGTGGCTAAATTCTGAAGGCATCATCTGCACTGATGGGGCCATGGGGGCCATTAAGGGCGCACATGCGCTGGGGCCGCGTGGTAGGCTAAGCCTCACTAATCTACACTACTGCTATCTTTCCTAGACTGGGCTTGCTGAGGTGGCAGGGGGTGCCTGCCAGGGCTTGTGGTCGACGTGGATGACGTCTACCCTCCAGTATACCGGTTTCCCCCCTGCGCTGTGCCGTATCTGGAGGTAGGTCCGGGCCGTAGCTTGCGTCGCCGTTGTTGCTGGGCCAGGGTCAGGTCATCGTCCAGCGTGAAGTGTCAGAGTCCCCGAGAGCTTCTTGCGGTTTTTAAGAAACAACAGCTTGTCCGCCATGTACTTAAAGGTGAGGAGTACGGGTGCCGGGCCGCCAGCCTTACCCCGCGCGCGGGGGAGGCGAACAGCCGACATGTCCAGCTCACCAGTAATGCGCATGGGGCCAAAAATGTTGCGCTTAAATGCCTGTCCCCATACCTGTTCATTATTGTCGTGGCCGGATCACGCCATGCGTGGGCACGTGCGCGATTTACTGCTCTTAAGGGGTTCGAGCCAGCTAGCTTGGACATACTTATCGAGCGCGAGCACAGCGGGGTTAGCACTGGCTACCGCCTGGCCGACCTGATTCATGCGGACGACACCACCCTCACGATCGCGCACCCCGAGCACATTCAGACCTGGCTGGACTGTCTGGGCCGGGAGGCGAGGGCGGTGGGGTTGGAGATTAGTGTCAAAACTGAGGCGATGGTGATTGGGGCCTCCAGTCGCCCACCGCCAGGCATGCCGCGCCTGCTCGACGGGACGGAGGTCCCGTTCCGCGATCGCTTCAAACTGTTGGGGAGCATGCTGACCCTGACACCGCCGACGATGTGGACATCCGCATCGGCCTGGCCTGGGCCAGGCTCCGTTTGCTCAAAACCTACTGGCGCTCGAAGGGCCTGGGCGAGCACTGCAAGCGCATGCTCTTCAACTATACTGGTCCTCGTCCTCACGGTGCTCACGTATGGCGCCGAGGTGTGGACACTCGATCACGCCAACACTGGCAGCTAAGCTAGACGGCATGGTTTACAGGATGCTCCGACAGGTCCTGAACGTAGGGTTTTCCAAGCGTAGATCCTTAGAATCTTTGTATCACCTGGGGTATGCCTCGTATTTCTGTTTCGGACGAGATTAGGCAGCGTAGGATAGCATTTGTAGGACATCTTGCACGCACAAGCCAGGTCGACACCGCCCTTGGTCTGGCCGGCCCCCAGCCGGCGGCTTGGCCAGCCAGGGCGGCATATTTTGACCTGGCCGGCCTGGCCCCAACCAAGGACATTCCCAAAAGGGTAGGGAAACATGCCACGAACTATTTGCTTGGCTGATCTCGATAGTACCGGCTACCGACGCCCCCTTCTCAAGAAGGTTGGTTCCAGCCGTGTTCAGCCCGTCTCACGTTTCGAGACTGAACAAGTCTCGAGTGGACACGTGTGTAGTACTCCTACACACACAGATCTCGAATGATTTATCTAGTACCAAATCCGAAAGGCTTGCATCACTCCCCGGAAAGGAGAACTTTTGCGGATGACTGTAGGTGTCAGTTGGCGATGCCTTAGGATCAGGAGACGTCCGTCCTAGGTATAGTCAGCAAAAGTTGGTGCGAGAGGTCCCCAGTTCGATTCCGGCCTGGATTCATTTGCAGGTCGCGTTTTTCGCGTACCGGCACTGAACGCAAATGGTTTTCTGACCTTTGCGGCGTGCCACATGAGAATTAGAATACACCCAGAATTTGCTGGCCGACCTACTAGTGGCCCCCAGCCCAGTTTGCACACCGCAATGTCCACTCTCTCTCCCTTCTTTGGACTGCCATGCAGAACAAGACGCGGGCATGGCAGAAGATTGTCAAGGCTCACACGCCAGCCCCTGCATGGGCGAGCCACCTCCCCACAAGCGGAGGAGGCGTTTTGATATGAGTAGTGTAGCTTGGATTTTCTAGACTAGATAGCTTAGAGTTAGGTTCGTTCGATTACGCGGCTTCCTCCACTCCACCCATCGATCCATCAAGGAATATGTGCTACATGATCTCCCAACGGAGGCATGTTATAATTTAATTTAATTTAATGCAGAGAGCTGCTCTCTGCATGCTGAGATGCCACGCTCTAGCTCTTGTATCAAGGAGACTTAACAAGCGCAGGCCAGAAATCGGGAGAATCCGGACAATGGTAGCTCGAGCCTGCCGCTATCTTGTCCGCGTTTTCGATTCGTCAGTCAGGATGATGAATATGAATGGAGATGGAAATGTGGAGCCTTGTGCATTGAAATTATGGCTGGCTTACTACGTGTAGAGCGACTAGATGACCTAGACAGTGGGGTTGTATAGCAATGATGATCTTCTCCCCCCATGACAGCAGTGCTTCTGCTAACGGGACTATTTCGAAAATAGTAGTAAAATAGTCAACCATTTTGGGCAATTCTTCAACCACATTCGTCAACCAACTCGGCAATGCGTCAACCAATTGACGAATATGTTCCGAAGTACGTCAACCGGTTTGACGAAATGGTTAGGGTATTCGTCAACCACCTAAGTCCTGAAGGCCAGACCTAAGGTCCAGCGGCGCGGCGTCAGGCCGTCAGCCCGTACCATCTGAATCCTAGGTACGCTGCAGTTGGAGTTGGTTTGGAAAGACAGTACGTCAGTACGGTTCAGGACAATGCTCGGGTACCAAAACTGAAGATGAGCGAGGCAGGACTTGAGCCGACCAGGGCATGAAAAAATTATTACCTGTAATCACCCTGGTGTTTGGTGGGCGATCATGGTATTGATTACGTGACGACCTCAGGCCGTCTGGCGACTTCATGTGCGATAAAATATTGCATGTGAAATTGTTTCGATATAATGGCGGCGGCGATGTTTAGGTAGTGTTGCATGAGCTAGAGAATGTCGAAGAAAAACGGGTTGGCAGGTTTCAAGACTAGCACCTTAGATGCACTCTGTTTAAGAAGCAAGCTGGAGAAATTGTAGAAACGGAAAATATCGTCGACCTAGGCCGCAGTTTAGATGAAAAGGAGGGCAGGCAGGGTCGCGACAAACGCAAGAGAGTAGAGCGTGAGGAAGAGGATGGGTCTAATGGGCATGAAGAGGAAGATGGCGGCCAGTCAGCATCATCTGACAGCGCCTCAAACTCTGGCGAGGAGGAATCTGGCGAGGAGGAATCTGGCGAGGAGGGGGCCCAGACAGAAAGGAGCAAGGCCGATGATGACGGCAGCTCTGAGCCAGGGGAGAAGAAGGGGAAGAATTAAGAAGGGCAAGAGAAAGCCAGCAGCCAAAAGGCAGAGACAGGAGTACAACCAGTGGACAGGCGCGCGCAGCGCGCAGGGTGCAGGGCCAAGCTCGGACAAAACCAGTAGTGCCTGTTGATAGCAGCGAGGAGGATGTAATGGTTGTTTAATGGGCTCGTGCTGTGCACACTTGACTCAGGCCTAGCTGTGAACGATACTAGTAATTATTCTGTAGTTTATGCAGTTGTCAACCACTATGTGATATTATGTTTTATCCACATGCATTACATGCGAGTGTGAAGCGTGAGCGACCTTAAGTTAATTATGAAGAAATAAAGCTTCCTCCTCCCCCCCCCCCCCAGGGATGACGAAGCGCCAAGGCAAATATAGTCAACCAGTTTGACGAATTGCTGAGGCAAATAGTCAACCATTTGACGAAGTGCCGAGGCAAATAGTCAACAAGTTGACGAATGACAAAAATTGCTAAGGGTTAACCCTTAGCAGAAGCACTGCATGACAGGCTCCCCTTAGTTGGGTGTGTGTTGCTTGAGCCTCTGGGGGGTGCAGGTGCCCTTGGTGCACCTAGAGCAAGTGTCGTTTACATTTCCACCCTTGCAGGAAGTAGCTTAGAATGTATCATAGGCCATATGCCCCTTGTCTGGGCTATGTGCTACATATACTCCCAACGGAGTTATGTTTCTAATTAATTAATTAATTCACCACATGGTCAGCCCCCTTGTATTCGCCCGTTGTGCACACTCAGGGAGCACTTAGGTGCTCTGTGACTCCCCAACGAGAGCACGTGTATAATTAATGATTTGCATGTTTTTGCCATACACGTGCATGACGTCGATCATCGATCCCTCTCCGCCAACTGCCAAGTAACTCCGCTTCTACGCCGCCATTGGACCTGATCAGCATATCTATGATCCCAGCCCCGGTGATTAAGCTGACGGCGCTCACGGGGTTCCTGCTTGACGTCTGCAACCGGATCCTGCTTGCCGACGCGCCACCGATTCCTGAGTGGCAGCACAGCTATACTATACTATGCACCGTATTGCCAGTATTATGCTGTACAAAAACAAAAAAGGTTCCCCTGACGACCCCACCAACTATACCGAGGAGTCTGCATCCAGAGCGCCGCACTCAAGTTGTTCATGCGCATGATCCTCAACCGCCTTCGTTCTGCTCTCGACTGTCACCTAAGGGGAAAGTCAAATGGGCTTAATTCGTCCTGGGTGCAACACCGTCATGGCCATCTTCGTCGCGCGTCGCCTCTTCGAGGAAATCGCTCTCCTGCAACCTGGTGAGTTTCCCGCCATCCTGATCTTCGTCGACTTCATCAAGGCTTTTGATTCTGTCCTCTGGGACGCTCTATGGGCTGTACTTGCATGCTCACGCTCGCGTCCCCACTCCCCTGATTACCGTCATCCGCACGATGTATGAGGGGTCGACCACTTCGGTGCGCACTCAACACGGCATTACCCCGCCATGCCCA
Organism: Mesostigma viride; assembly: GCA_009746045.1. Lineage (NCBI taxonomy): Eukaryota > Viridiplantae > Streptophyta > Mesostigmatophyceae > Mesostigmatales > Mesostigmataceae > Mesostigma > Mesostigma viride. The sequence continues at coordinate 11,384,812 of RPFO01000213.1, forward strand.
CTGCAGACCGGCGTCTGGCAGGGTTGCGTCCTGTCGCTGTACATACCTGTTTATTATTGTAGTGATTATGTTATGCGCCAGGCACGTGCTCGCTTTGCTAGCATTGCAGGCCGTGCCCCTGGCCTAGCGATCACGAACGAGCTTGGAGAAGGGGGGCCGACTAACAAGCAGAGTTTACTAGCTGACCTCATTTATGCCGACGACATCACGCTCATCGAGAAGCCGGAGTCTGCCCAACTTTGGCTGGACTGCCTGGCGCTCGAGGCTCGGGCGGTTGGTCTAGAAATCAGGCCCAAAACGGAGGCCCTGGCCGGCCTCGGCATGGCAGCTGGGCCCCCACCCACACTCCGCCTCTTAGACGACACCGAGGACCGTCAACTACCCTCCTTCAGGCCGCTTCAAGCTGCTCGGCAGTTGGCTTCCCGACTGCGAGGACGACCTGACGACTCGGCTTGGCATGGCATGGGCGCACCTCCATGACCACCGCCGCTGGTGGAGCAACCCCGCCCTACCCCGGATCGTCAAGCGTGACCTCTTCAAGGTCGTCACTCTGACGATCCTGACCTACGGCGCCGAGACCGGAGAGGTACCTCAGTGCTGGACACTGACGCAGGAGCTGGAGCAACGACTCGACGGCAATGTCACCAAGATGCTGCGCAAGCTACGCCCTTAACATCCCCTTTGGTTTGCACATTAGTAATGAGGATTTGTACGCTGATTTGCCCTATGTTTCCCACATTCTTAGGCACAGGCGCCTGGGCCTAGCCGGGCACCTGGCCCGCACAGATCAGGTAGATACATCAGATAGACTAGCTGGCACCAAGCCCGCCCAGCCTGGGCGATATGTCCTCACGTGGCGTGCCCCAGGCCGTGCGCGGCAGGGCCACCACCCGTTGACTTTTCGTGATAGACTCGGCATGGGCATGTGCCACGAGCCGGCCACGAGCCACGAGGTAGCCATGGCTGACGGCGGAGCTCATAACTTTCACGTTTGAGCACCGAATTTAGCCCTGAATATCACAATCGATGCGTCTTTCTACGACGCACATGCTGATATAATTTTCCGAAGCTATTACGCAATATATGATTCAAGCAAACGCCTCTCGACGCAACGCAGCCTGGCGGCTGCGCTCGGCGATGAAAATACGCCTGCAGCCTCGGCGGCAGCTTCGCCCACCGGCCCAGACGGCAACGGTGACACTAGTCGTGCACTGGTGCTCGCCCAGCCCTCCGGGCATGCCTCGCCATCTGCATCGCCTGAACCTAATTAAGCGCAGTCGCTCTGCTGAGCCGCCCTGGGAAGAGATCACCTTTGACGTCAACGCCTCAAGCTACTGGAAACGCAGCCCCGGATTCTTCATGGACGACTTGTTTTTCGGCACGCACGCCTCGCTTCTAGCCCTGTGCGTGCACCTCACGTCCCACAACCGCGGCCGCTGGCCTGGTGATGGCCAGCTTGTCGACCCTGCCGAGGCTCTCCCAATCATTCACCGCATGAATCGCCCCAAGCTCCAACGCTTCGCCCTCTGCTCCCTCCTTGGACGCTCCGAATCCGCGATCTGGGCTTCCCCACCGCCCCCCCCCACCTTTCCCACCGAAGCCACCATCCGCACCCTCCTTAAGGAAGCTTTCGAGCAGCACGTGACCCCCCTTGCCACAGATGTGGCGGCATTGGGCGGCACGCTGGCTGCTGAGCTCCCCACCATCCCCACCGCCACCGCCACGGTCCCTCCTCGCCTCCGCCCCCCGCCCCCCCCCTCCGCCTCCACCGACTCCATCACCGCCCAGCTCCGCGACATCGACCAGCGTCTTAAGGATAATGCCATCGCTATCGAGGTCCTGCAGAACACCGCAGGCCTCACTGCCCAGGCGGTGAAGGACATTGCCGCCAAGCCAGCCCCCGCTGGCCTGGCCGGCGATGCTCCTCCCATCACGACCTGGGCGGACATACCACCTCCATGCACCACCTCCGCCGTCGCAGCCCAGCTCCAGCGGCAGACGCTTGACCTCCGCGAGGAGGCCGAGCTCGCCAAGCGTAGCCTCAACGCCATACTCAAGAACTTCGACATGGAAGAAGGTGAGAATTCCGAGAAGCTTGCACGTGCGTTTGAGAGCAAAATCCTTGCACGCATGGGCCTTCTTGGTGAGATTAAGCTGACCGCCCACCGCCTCCCCCGCGCGCGGGGTAAGGCAGGGGCGCCTCCTCCGCTTCTTCTCATCTTTGAGTCTGAGCCCAGCGGACAAGATTTCGTTTCTCAGACGCCGCAAGCGGCTCGAGAAGACTCACTTCACCGTGGACGACGACTTGACCCTGGCGCAGCGCAACAACGGCGACGGGAGCTATGGCCGACCTACCTTCAGCTCCGGCAGACCAAGGTGGGCCAGCCGGTGTACTGGAAGGGGGCGGCCATCTACGTCGGCCACAAGCCCTGGCACGCGACTCCCTCGACCACCGCGGCCCCAGCGACTCCAGCAGCCCCAGCCTAGGGGAATATAGCAGTAGTGTAGAATAGTTAGACAGTGGCCTTGTACATGCCCGCCTACTACAGGCACCGGCTATACCAGCTGAGGCCTAGCCTTTTTCGTCATGTATACATGTGTGCCTATGTCATGCACATGTGTGCCTATGTCATGTACATGATGCGCCACCCTCCAGATGATGCCTAGCTTTATTTAATTATGCCGTGCCCATGCACGGAGTAACTCTCTGCTGAGACGCCATGCCCTAGCTTGTGTATCAAGGAGACAACCAGCGCAGGCCAGAAATCGGGAGAATCCGGACCATGGTAGCTCGAGCCTGCCGTTATCTTGTTCGCGTGTTCGAGTCGTTCAGGATGATGAAGTTGTGTGTATAGCTATGCTGATCTTCCCCCCCATGACAGGCTCCCCCTTAGCTGGGCATAGCTTGAAGATCATGGGGCTGCAAGTGCCCGGCCTGGTGCACCTAGAGCAAGGGTCGTTTACATTCCCACCCTTGCTGGAAGTAGCTTAGAATGTATGATAGGCCATATTCTGATGTATGATAGGCCATATCAAAGAGACAACCAGCGCAGGCCAGAAATCGGGAGAATCCGGACCATGGTAGCTCGAGCCTGCCGTTATCTTTTCCGCGTTTTCGAGTCGTTCAGGATGATGAAGATGAATGGTGATGGAAATGTGTATCCTTGTGCATTGAAATTATGGCTGGCTTACGTGTGGAGCGACTAGATGACCTAGACGGTGGGGCCGGAAACAGCATGCTTGATCAGGGCGTGTGTTTCTAGCCTAACTGGCCGGGAGTGTCTAGTGGTGAGCACCATTGCTGCGATCGCTCTCCCACCATTTACGAGGAAATACCCGCAAATGGAAAACCACTGAAAAGGTCTAGCTAGTCAGTCATCACGTTAGCCATGCCATGATTCCAAACGTCCAAGAACTGCACACGGTGCAAAGGCAAAAAGCCGGAGGACAGCACTTTCAAATGTGCGGCGGGAACCAAAAGCCCGCGGATGCCAGAAAACATCGTGTTGCGGCAGCGACGCGACGATGTGGACAACGAATCCAGTGCCAAGCTCGGAACGGCCGCAAAGGAGATCTGGCATCACAGGGTTCAGATGTGCGGAGATACTATGCGATCCAGCCGGTCCACGACCTGTTTGTAGAGCTTGTGCCAAGGGGCAGCACCGAACAGATGTGGGTGACGTTGCAAAAAACATCGGACTTGACGGAGCATAATGGCTCGGTCATAGTCTTTGACCAATAAACGCTGCAAGAGTTCAACAAGAGTCGTGATGAAATCAACACGATAAGAACAAAGACGGGAAAAACGATGTAACTGAGAAAGAACAACACCATATTTTGCTGTGTGGGAAAGGAGACTGTGAATATCGGGGTAACGAATAAAAGGAATTTGCTGGTATTTAGGATCCTTGCGCTTATCATAGACAGCCGTACGCCAGCCCTTCTTGTTATGGGTAATGTTAAGATCGAGGTAATTGCAATGAGTATCCTCCGACGTGAGCTTTAATGTGAGGGACGCTTGCGGGTAGATGCCAGGCAGACCAGCGGTGATATACAAATGGGTTGCGAAATCAGGGTTGTCGAAAGCGATGACATCATCAATGTATCGACATGTATGGATAAAACGCCTGATGAGAACATCATCGTTTGAGGCAATGAGATTCTCCATGAATGCAAGCTCATAAGTGTATAGATAGAGGTTTGCAAGGAGCCCGGCACAGTTAGTGCCCATAGGGATGCCGATAGCTTGTTGGTATACATTGCCCGCAAAACAGATGAAGGTGTTATCAACAAGATAAGAGATCCAATGGACAAGGTCAGCCTTCGTGATAATATAATTATAACCATCCCGCACGATAGCACCTGCCGCGATCCCTGAGAGCCACGTTGCCGTGGGCTTGGTCTGAGAAACACGCACGTGCAGGTGGTTGCGCCCGTGAGGCCTACGTGCATACAGACGAGTAAGGAGGCTATCTAAACGAGCTTTCAAATCGTGCAAATCTAGTGTGGTATATAGAGTGGTGAAATCATAGGTGGCTATGGGCATAGGTATACGTTTCTCTGCTGCTGTCTTAGAACGGCTAAGGGCGGCAAGGCGTAGGCGTACTTGGGCTGAGTCTATGACGATCCAACTACCAGCGCATTCATACCCGGCATTCGACAGCACCTCCACCCATAATGCATTGGCTTCGGGGAGAAGAGCATTCAAAGCATGGCAGATGAGTTTCGAGAGAGGCATCAGTGGGGCTGAATGCGACGCAGCAATGGTGCGCAAAGCAACAGGAGTTTTGTGCAGCTTAAGAGTGAGATACAGATATGGGAACGTAGTGGTGGTGGCGCGTCGCTGCCGCTTAAGGAATGCCCGAGCAAAAATGTTTTGGCTGTGCAGAAAAGCCCGATGAGCAGCAGTGATACTGGCGGTGGACTGTGCACGCTGAACATAGGTAGGGCTGGACGCCAACTCGTGTTGCAAAGTAGCAAGGTAGTGCTTCTTGCATATGAAAGCAAAGTTGTTGGCACTCTTGTCAACACACGTGATGATAAAGTCCTGCTTGAAGTGGTCAAGAAGTGCTTTATCTGTGGTGTTGAGCCAGGTGGTGCGGTGGACCTGCTGGAGACGGTAATCAAGCCTGGTGAGACGTGCATTGCATTCGTGAATGACGGCGCGAAACCACGGTTCCATGGCAAGGGGAGCAAGCTGTAGGTCCGTGCTCATGGCATTGCAGAATTTGCGCAGTGATGTGGAGAGCAGTGCATTCACCTCTTTGGCACACGTGCGCTGGACCCACGGCCGAAACTTGGTGCCTTTGGCAAAAAGGTCTACAAGCGTGTGGCTCGGCAGGATGCTGAGGTCAGCGGTCATGACGTGCTGTGAGGTGGGATCAAGGTACTTGAAATACCGTTGTTGTTGGCAGGGGCAGGGCCCTGCCAAGATGGTGGCCAGCTCGGTGGGCGTTGTATCGCGGCTGACCTTCCCGTTGCTGAAAACCATTTGTCCCAAGGTGGGAGAGTAATGCCAGGCGGCAATGGGAGTGCCGAAAGTGTTGCGCACCACGAGCGGCATCGCAGCCTGCACTTGCGGCAAATGCAGAATGTGTGGCAAACACAGCTCATCCATCGCAGCATGAATGAAAGGTGAGATCAGCAAACGGCGCGGACGCAGTGCATCTGCATTCCCATTGACACGGTGCCGAATGATACGTGAGAGAAGGCCTCGCAGACTAGTGGCATGGGAGCGGGGGACTTGCAGATCAGCTGGGGAGCACGACCCGACGGCAATGTGTAAGCTGGTAAGCTTCTTCAAGCTGCAGGCTTCGAGATAGGATGCATGAAAGTTGCCGCGTTGCATAAGCCGAGACATGTGACGTAAGCAGCGGAGACTGGTGGAGTAAAGGGAAGGATCGGTGGACACATGTGTGGAAGGTGGAGGGGCCGGGGTGACGCTGGGGGGATAGGGGCGATATGGGTGGAGATTGTGCTTCAGACGCCAGGCACGGATGAACATAAGAGGGCGGGGACGGAGGGGAGGCGGGCGCCATATGCCCCTTCTCTGGGCTATTAAAAAAAAATTAAATTATAACATGCCTCCGTTGGGAGATCATGTAGCACATATTCCTTGATGGATGGGTGGGGTGGAAGGAGCCGCGTAATCGAACTAACCTAACTCTAATCTAGCTAGTCTAGGAAAAGTCCTAACTACCCTACTCATCAAAACGCCTCCTCCGCTTGGGGGAGGTGGTTTGCCCACAGGGTTCTGGGCTATGTGCTACATATACTCCCAACGGAGTTATGTTCCTAATTAATTAATTAATTAATTAATTAATTAATGGGCATGTGCTACACTAGACGTGACGGGCTCACACCCGGGCAGCCTCCTGGTTTGTCTGTAATATGGAGGCAGATGGTGCGCAGGTGGAGGCAGGTGGTGCCGGTGCCCTTGAGGCACCTAGAGCAAGTGTTGCTTACATTCCACTCTTGCAGGAAGTAGCCCAGAATGTATTAAAAGCCATATCAAAGAGACAACCAGCGCAGGCCAGAAATCGGGAGAATCCGGACCATGGTAGCTCGAGCCTGCCGTTATCTTTTCCGCGTTTTCGAGTCGTTCAGGATGATGAAGATGAATGGTGATGGAAATGTGTATCCTTGTGCATTGAAATTATGGCTGGCTTACGTGTGGAGCGACTAGATGACCTAGACGGTGGGGCCGGAAACAGCATGCTTGATCAGGGCGTGTGTTTCTAGCCTAACTGGCCGGGAGTGTCTAGTGGTGAGCACCATTGCTGCGATCGCTCTCCCACCATTTACGAGGAAATACCCGCAAATGGAAAACCACTGAAAAGGTCTAGCTAGTCAGCCATATGCCCCTTCTCCGGGATATGTGCTACATGTACTCCCAACGGAGTTATGTTTCTAATTAATTAATTAATTAATGGGGCGCAAGGATAGATGGCAAGTAGTGATGAAGGAGACCACCCCCAAGTCTGTGGGGGCTCCGCGTGTGACCGCGTATGGCATTCATAGCGATTCGGGCCGCGGTGCCCACGCACCATCCATTCCATCCCATGTTCCCCTCCCTCTGAGGACTAATGCTCACGTGACGCAGTCACGTGTCTATTAATTAATTAATTAATTAATTAATTAATTAATCGATATCCCTCTGAGCAGGCTTTCTCCTATAAACAGCCACGCGGCTGATCGATCCGCGGTCTTCGCACCTCTCCTCCCATATGATTTCTACTATTCCAGTCCTGAAGTGACACGATGATGCATGGAACGCCGTGCGTCCAGTTGTTGTAAAATTACAAACTCGCGCCCATACAATTAGTTGTCTCGTACAGTTAGTTTACAGTGACTTTTTTACTTCCTCCAGAGGATCTTAATGGTACAACAAGAAGCCTCAGCTCAGCCAGATTGCAAGAAAGGTAAAACATTAAACATTAAAAAAAAAATTACCAACCGTTTTCAAGCATGTTTGCAAAGCTACTAAAATGCAAGGATGTACAAATCAACATAAGGTCAAGTAGTGGTTCTTGCCACTCCATGGTGGAGCACCTTCCTCCGTATGCATGGTTTCCGACATCCTGCTCAGACAATAGTATAAAGATCCTTTGCAGATATCCAAATATCAAGGAGACAACTATCCAATCAGATAAAGATCCTTTGCAGATATCCAAATATATGTACACGTCAGATCCCTTGTGCCATCGATACCGTCCATCGCCCGTACAAATGCGTAGCCCCTATACAGTAGGCCCGTCGCACCAGTAAAGCAGCTTCCGCTGCGGTCCATAAATGATGGCAGTTTCCTCGGCCTGGCATCCCAAAATACATAATGTACAACAGAATCAGAGCGAAATGGGACCAGGCGTGCAAGATTCAAACCTGCCGTGCAGAGTCAGCGTCGATGTGCTGTCGACACAGCAGGTTGACTAAGCTACAGTTTGTTTCCTCCCTGTTTGTTTCCTCCACTCAGATATAAATAGAAGTGATGACCTCACCCCCCTTGGCTCCCCTCCGACGCCGCCATCGCCCCCTCCGACGCTCGCACCTTCCCATGCCCCCCTTCGAGGACCACCTTCAAGACACCTTCCCATGCACCATATGGGTAACCCTGGGGGGTCCTGGGACTCCCCAATCTATGGGGACCAACGACCCGATGGGAACACACAACGTGCCGACTCCTCACCGTAGGGTACAGACAAAGGCTCCGAATGGCCGGGGGTAAATCAAAGGTAAGGCGCCCCCAACAGTGTAAACAGAAAGGCCACCCGAGCACCTATCTCACCCCAATAACAGCCACAGCAAAGTCTCACGCGGGAAATCTCCTGTGGACTTGCTGCGCCGATACACCCACAGGCAGGGCACGGACACGTGCCGTGGTCGCGGCTCACCTGGGTACACTCACAAGCCCAAGACAGGTCGTAATTTCAACCCGGGCTGTACCCAGAGCTGCACCTGTGACAAGCCGCCCGTTGGTATGCCCCAGCTGCCGTCTAGTTTACAATATCTCGAAACCCGTCCCTCGTTTCCGACCCAACCCAAACGAGTGCTAGAAGAACCCCCCTTCCGACTATTTTCCAACTGCGCCGAATCCATTCTTGAACTTGCGCCCGCGCCTCGCCTCCACCGCCAGTTAACTTTATACGCCCCCGGGTCCTCTCGGCGATTAAGGGCCCATAATGAAAAAAGGGTGGCAGGTGGCGGGCGACAGCAGGGGCGGCACGCCGGCGCTGCGTCAGAATCACACACGCCGCCCTTCTTGTCAAAACGCAGGAAGCAGCCATCTTGTCTAACTTCAAGTGGGGGCAAATCCGTCCACTGGCACGCCCAGAAAAGGGTCTTCAGAAAAGGGCGCCTTTGCCTTAAAACAACAAGAGCCGCCTCGCATCCGCTCGCATTGCCTCACAATACGAGGCCCAGCCGGCCGCTCGTGTCTCGCCTGCGGCAGTTTGCAAGGTGGTGCCGAACCAAAAGACAAGGCATGCGAAGGGTATGGGAGGCAAGGAGGGGCACGGGGCTAGGGGCAGTAGCGCCTGGCGTCCACACCCCATCCCAAGGCCGATTGCAAGATGACCCGTGCGCCAGGAAACTCCCAGCCAAATGGCAACAGCGCGGGTGCGCTCACGAACGTAATCTGACATTACGTGGGAAACCGGTGAATCCCCATCTCTCACGAAAAGAGAGAAACACCGCCGCAAGGTGGGGGGTGACCGCAAGGAGCTGCGTCGGGGTGCGTCGTGGCATGTGCGTGCAACCACAACCGAACTGTTTCGCAACCCCATACGACTCGCGTTCGCCAGCTCCAAATCACTCCGACCACCGGCCGCCGCTGACACCGGCGCCCCTCGTTGCTGACGTCAGCGGCTCACCGCCCCATGTGCCGCACGCGCTCCATGATGATGCGGCGCTCCTCGTGGCTGATGTCGACAAACGCGTGCGCGGGCAGGTGGTCAAACTCATGCCACCGCCCCTGCCGAAGCACGTCGTGCGTGGCGCCCCGGATGGCCTCCTTCTTGGGCCCGCACGGCCGCTTAGCCGTGAGGAAGTCGTAGGCCGACTGGAGCGTCATGTTCTGGAACCAAAAGAGGTAGCTGATGGCGACGCCGGGCGCGCGGCCCAGCCCCGCGGTGCAGTGCACATAGACCTTGTGCCCGTCGTCCAGCAGTCGCGCGAGAGTGCCGACTGTGTAGGGGAGCTGCGCGCGCAGTGAGTTGGGGTCAAAGTCTCTCGCCTGTGGATGGGGAGGGGAGGGAAGGAGGCCGCAAGAGAGAGCGAGAGACAGACAGAGACAGACAGACACAGACACACAGAGAGAGGGGGGAGAAAAGTGAGAGAGAAGATGGGGAGGGGCACAGCAACAGAAGAGGAGTGAGAGAGCCGGCAGGCAGAGACAAAGAGCAATGGCAGAGAGACAGCGCAACAGGGAGATAAAGACACAGCAAGAAGTATGACAAAGGTCGGACGTGTGATAAAGCAACCATACAGCAAGGAACCAAGCCATATGTATGGGGGGCTGGAGATGCAGCAATAGGCTCAAAAGTACAGGTCCTGGGCACCCATTTCAAGAATCTGGCGGAAAAGATCAAGTTTTTCTCGTACGGAGCCGGCGAACACACGGGATCAGATGCACTCAAGCCTTAAAAGTACAGAAAGGACAGGCAAATAAAACAAGACACTGAGGCTCTTTCCCCCGGCACGTACCGGCCTCCGGATGAGCGGGACTTGCAGCTCGTGGCACCTCCATCCCACCGCGGCGATGTCCACACCCCAGTACCGGATATCCTCCTCTTGTTGCAGGTTCAAGACGGCGGTCACGCCCTCTTCGTTAACCAGCATGTCGATGTCCGCGGGCGACTGAGGCTGCGAGCCCACGATGAGGTTATCCAGTATGGTCGTATAGTATATACCTGCAGCACACGCAGACCAGGAAAAAAGCATATATAAGGACGGATCGCGTCGATCCCCTCATCACCTGCTAAAATGTGCGTTCTCTAGCCAGACAGGCGGATGGACAAGGGACGTTGCACACAAAATCACTCAGAGCATCACATACCCAGCTCGTGATGGTATTCGTAAGGGTTAAGCATGGCGCTCTTCATGGCTTCGTTGTATTTACTTGTCAATGACTTCGCCGGCGCCTTTTCTGGGCGAAGCGACGCGGTTCCCACCTGGGAGAGAGTGGTGACCATGGCTTTCGCGCTGGTGGAGCCATGACTGCCATCCCGTTCAGCAGTCAATGCAAGCCTTTCACCAGAAAATTTAGAGGGTATCAGCAAGTTAGCGTCAAGAATCTCGCCCCGCCTGGACAGCGAGGTGGTAGCGGGCTGCATGCTCTGGCAGGCCGCAGTCCGCTCACGGCGGGCAATTTCGCGCTGCCCAAGGAAAACCCCGCCATGGCTACATGAATTCAAAAGCGCTTGCGCGCAGGCTAACGCCATGGCTGAAATACCGGTAAGTTGCCCGCTTGTCTGGGGTAAAAACTCGGAAACTAAGCTACGCGGCACAAGTTTAGGTGAATGACCGTGGGTGGTGCGTGATTGCTTGGTCGAGCATGGGGGCACAAAACGTTCTTGTCCATTTTGAGGAGCTGACGGCACCGCGAAATTCGAGGCAGAGAATAGCTTCAATTTCCACATCAGATTCGAAAATTCTCGTCAATCCCAACTATCCAACGGTGCTCAGAACCGTACTTAAATACGGTTATGGACCAGCCCGGGCGGGAACTGGGAACGGGGGCGTGCATTAGCGCCGCAAGTTTGTGGTCTGCCGACCGATCGAGCATTTTACAAATCTGTCAGATTGACGGGATCATTGGTATCTGCCAACGAAACCGTCTGGAATGTGTGTTTCTCGACAAGACGTGGCAGTCACTGGATCAGGAAGAGGGCTCCGCGTGGCTTGAGCTCATCCTCAGGCCAGATTTTGATCGCGCGCCATCGGCGCGCCCAGAATTCTTGGCTCACAATGCGCAGGCGGATTTTCGTGGCGCATCCACAAATCTTTCGCACGCGTACAAGCTTCATCCACACGGTATTTCTTATTCCGGGGCCCAATGGCCGGCGCCGCGCCAGACTCGCCCGCCTTTGGGCTTTGTGTCACACTTTGGGCGTCTTGGAATTTGGCTTTGGGCGTCTTGGAAGTTGGCTTTGGGCGTTTGCTCTTTTGGCAGATTTCTACACTACACTGGTACTACGTAAAAAAGCACAGACTGGTGCGGCGTAACATTTTTAAACTTGGTAAAATTACCGCCGCACAGCCAGCCAGAACTGGACAAGGTGATGGCCGCAAGTAGTCGTTGCTGGGCTATCGTATTTGTAGCATGGGGCGTTTCACCGAGTCTACGGTTAGCATGATGGGGAGGATTCCTAACCTTCATTATGTGGGTTAAGTAGGGGTGCTCATAGTGGCCGGTTTCCCTCGCTTCCTTGTAAACCAGGCTCTGCGTCAAGATCACAGACGACCGGGTAAGTAGTTGTTCCAGTCTGTTCTAGTTTGTATGACGCCTGCTATTAGGCGTTCTTGTTATTGTCGTTCATCATCGCCGTGACCGTCGTGGCCAGCAGCGTGCTTTTTTTACATACCGGATGGTGTCGACTTGTTTATTGATAGCGCATTGGTGAATATCGCTGCATGGAGGAATATCGGCTACAACCCGCGGGAAAGTGCTGGCTCCAATGTTCTTTTTGTATGCAGGATGACGGCACTGCCAAGCCGGAGACGAATATGACGCTCGTTATAATGCCAGTCATTCAGACCGACTGCGCGACTGGTTGTGGGATACACGTTCCTGGTTGTGGGATGTGTTCCTTGTTGTGGGATACTTGTTCCTGGTTGTGGGATGCACGTTCCTGGTTGTGGGATACTTGTTCCTCGTTGTGGGATGTGTTCCTGGTTGTGGGATACACGTTCCTGGTTGTGGGATGCACGTTCCTTGTTGTGGGATACTTGTTCCTCGTTGTGGGAAACACGTTCCTGGTTGTAGGATACACGTTCCTGGTTGTGGGAAACACGTTCCTGGTTGTGGGAAACACGTTCCTGGTTGTAGGAAACACGTTCCTGGTTGTGGGAAACACGTTCCTGGTTGTGGGATACTTGTTCCTCGTTGTGGGAAACACGTTCCTGGTTGTGGGAAACACGTTCCTGGTTGTGGGAAACACGTTCCTGGTTGTAGGATACTTCTTCCTGGTTGTGGGAAACACGTTCCTGGTTGTGGGAAACACGTTCCTGGTTGTAGGATACACGTTCCTGGTTGTGGGATAGTCGTTCCTGGTTGTGGGATAGTCGTTCCTGGTTGTGGGAAACACGTTCCTGGTGGTGGGAAACACGTTCCTGGTTGTGGGAAACACGTTCCTGGTTGTGGGATACACGTTCCTGGTTGTGGGAAACACGTTCCTGGTTGTGGGAAACACGTTCCTGGTTGTAGGATACACGTTCCTGGTTGTGGGAAACACGTTCCTGGTTGTGGGAAACACGTTCCTGGTTGTGGGAAACACGTTCCTGGTTGTAGGATACTTGTTCCTGGTTGTGGGAAACACGTTCCTGGTTGTGGGAAACACGTTCCTGGTTGTAGGAAACACGTTCCTGGTTGTGGGAAACACGTTCCTGGTTGTAGGAAACACGTTCCTGGTTGTGGGAAACACGTTCCTGGTTGTGGGATACTTGTTCCTCGTTGTGGGAAACACGTTCCTGGTTGTGGGAAACACGTTCCTGGTTGTGGGAAACACGTTCCTGGTTGTGGGAAACACGTTCCTGGTTGTGGGAAACACGTTCCTGGTTGTGGGAAACACGTTCCTGGTTGTGGGATACACGTTCCTGGTTGTGGGATACACGTTCCTGGTTGTGGGAAACACGTTCCTGGTTGTAGGATACTTGTTCTTGGTTGTGGGAAACACGTTCCTGGTTGTGGGAAACACGTTCCTGGTTGTGGGATACTTGTTCCTGGTTGTGGGAAACACGTTCCTGGTTGTGGGAAACACGTTCCTGGTTGTAGGATACACGTTCCTGGTTGTGGGAAACACGTTCCTGGTTGTGGGAAACACGTTCCTGGTTGTGGGAAACACGTTCCTGGTTGTGGGAAACACGTTCCTGGTTGTGGGATACACGTTCCTGGTTGTGGGAAACACGTTCCTGGTTGTGGGAAACACGTTCCTGGTTGTGGGAAACACGTTCCTGGTTGTGGGAAACACGTTCCTGGTTGTGGGAAACACGTTCCTGGTTGTAGGATAGTCGAGCCTAGTTGTGGGATGTGTTCCTGGTCCAAATATAAAGGGGCACGGGAATTAGCGATAGCATAGGGGGCTCGGGAATAACGTTAGCAGAGGGGCACGGGCACTAACGTTAGTGAAGGGGCACGGGCACTAACGTTAGCAGAGGGGGCTGGGCACTAACGTTAGTAAAGGGGCACGGGCACTAACGTTAGCAGAGGGGGCTGGGCACTATCGTTAGTAAAGGGGCACGGGCACTAACGATAGCAGAGGGGGCTGGGCACTAACGTTAGTAAAGGGGCACGGGCACTAACGTAAAGTCTTTACCACAAGGGTTTGCTCACATGACGCTCGGGATCGCTTGGGACCTATTTATGGTAACGTGAGATAGGCCAGCTTTGAGAAAGCGAGGTAGTAAATCTATAACTTGGGGGAGAGGCCGGGTTTTGAGGAATCTACTACTGCATTAAACTAATTTACATAAAAACCTTTGAAATAAATGTCTTTTTGTGAATGCATGCAGACCGTGACGTCATGGTGGGAGGTCAAAGCTCCTCTCTTGGTGTTCGGGAAGATGCCCGGACCTGCATTGAGGACTTGACAGGTGAATCGTGATGTATGTTTTATACACATGAATAACAACCTAACAATGTTGTTGATTTGTTCGCATTTGATTGTAGTATCATTTAAGTTTTTGTAAGTTGTTCTCTACCTGAACTACATGCCGGATTGCTTTTTTGTACATGGCCATATATTTTTGCTCACAGGAAATCACACACAAATTGTCCAATACACATGACCATGCACCCACACATGATGTCGATCGGTTCTCGGTTTGGTAGTCTCGGTAAGGTATACTTTTTTTTGTTAATTTACATATGTCAAGAATGGCACACACATACGCTTAGCAGAATGCGGGTTTATTACCAGGGGCGTGTTTGGCATGTTCCCAAGTCCGATAATATCTTCTTGTCTTCCTTTGTATGCATGCAGGTGTTACGTCGCGTAACTTTTGTTGTTGTTACGGACGTAAATTAGGTCCCTTGTTGCCTCAGCCATTCCGGAGCAGTTCGCTGACTTTCCTAGGCTTACGTGTAGTAAGGACCTTTTGGCCGGTCGGTACCGGGCCTTGTGACGTGGCACTTGTACAGTATGGTGGTTCGGTGCAGTCGCGCCGCGCTGCGTACTTTAGTAGTGGTCCTTTTATCCTGCGTGTGAACCTTGTGGACGTGCGTTGGTCCTGTGTGCGAGGGTCGATGTCGGCCCGAGCATACACGCCTGTCGGCGATCATTTATGCAGCAGTTGTCCTTCGTGAATGGCACTCGGCGTGTGTTAAATGAATTAACACATATAGGCTTGGGTCACGGCAGTGTAGTATTGTTTCCTTCGTAGTACCCTGGTTTTATTCGGTATATGGCGTATTATAAGGGAATGCATTGAGAAGCAGCGTCGTCGCGTCCTAGGTCTTATAGCCAATATAGCTCCTCACTCCTCGGTAGGTGCCTCCTCACTAGTTTAGGTAAGGTTAGGCGAGATGTTTGGGATAGAGTCGAGCCAGGACGTAACAATGGTAGCGGAGGTTTAGGTAGACGCGACGAAGTTCCCTTGCAACCCTATACGCCAGAGGCCTTCCGCGGCCAGGGCACAGAAGAAGACAACCTCTTGACAGGTAATGGGCGGGTCGCCGTCAAGCTAGGGGGGTAGTGCTGCCCGATTCGGGACACGCCCTGCCTAGACGTTAGACCTGCTCAAAGCGGATGAACTCCTCACGTAGCTAGTTCCTTTTCCTTTTCCTTCTGTTTGTGCATTTCCTTGCTGGGTGCTGTTTGACGTTAGCTAGTGGGTTTGACGGTTCAATAGTGATGGATAGTGGGACGATTAGCGTCCCTTTAGACTACACCTCTTTTCCGTGCACGCTGCTGCGTTTTCTTATATGCTCGTTAGCTCTAGGCGAGCATCATAGATGCTTTGTGGGGGGGGAGGAGAGGTAGGACCTCCTCCACCTCAAGTGCCTCCTATCCGTTCATTAGGAATCGGCTAGAATAGGAAAGTGCCTTGGAATAGATTCGGCTAGTCGCCGATGCTAGAACGTTGTTCATCGCCTTCCACTCTCTTTTACGCTTGGATGTATATGCCTACGTTTAGACCCTTGTGGTTGGTGTTGTACCCCACAGTAGGAGTTACGGCGTTGGTCATCGACGACCATTTGGGCGCCATCTTTCAACGACTCCCATATCAGTGCCTACTATTGCCTATGAAACCTGATCGGTCTTCCCCTACCCCTGCCTTCAAGGTACAAGGTAACCCTACTGATACCCCTAAGGTTAGGGCTGCCCAGCAACGGGCCAGTGAGCCAATACGTCCTCCCCCTGTCACTATACTTCTACCCTTCCTGCAGCCCCTACCTCTGGTGCTGTACCCCCAAGACGTTCTTTTCCTGCTCCTCTTGCTCGCCCTTCGGTAGATAGCCTTGTTTTGGTTTCACTACCTCCATCTCCCCCTCGTCCTACGGTGTCATCCTCCTCTAGTGTAGATACTCCTCTCACCTTAGAGTTTGGCTCCCTATCCATTACTGTTGTTAAAAAGGATTGATTTTAATTTTGTTCCTGCTGCATACCTTCAAGGTTTTTCCTTTTTCCTTTGTTGCTTTCTTCTAGATTCCTATTCCTTTACGTAATTAAAGATGGATCCAGTGGGTGGAGATATGTCGCCTATACCTACCAATAATAATAATAATAATAATAATACTAATAACACTAACAATGACAATACTCGTGGTAACCGACGGGACTCCTTGGAAACGGTACACCATCTCACCCCTCAAGGTATTCTGCGTACCTCACCTCCTTCTCCTGTTGCTGGTGGTCGCCGTCGTCCCTCAATTACCCCTCCTACCTATGAACAACGTATGCAAGTCAGATTTAGTGATGACCCTTCCCTTACCTTGAACCAGGCCCCTGCCCCTCCTGCAACCTTGGCTCAACCCTCTAGCAGGCCCTCACTAACTAACAATGTTTCTAGGCCTCCTTCCCACTCTGTGCCTTCCATGCCTGCTTTTAACACGGGTCGTACCTCTGCCCCTGTCGGCCCCTCTGGGCGCCCTAGTGCAGTTCCATTTTACCCACCTGCTTCCTGGTCCTACCCTGAGACGGCCTATGAGGCAGCCCAGGTCCCTACCCGTGTGGCTGATTTAGAAGTAATAGTGATTTCAGCACCATGCCCCTAGATGATAGAAATTATGATCATTTTGCCTACTCCTCTCTT
>RPFO01000213.1:11434149-11621448 GCA_009746045.1 Mesostigma viride
CGGTAGCGACCCCGGCATCTGACAGAACGTGCCCTAAAAATGGGACACTCCTACCCGAACGCACTTTAGCACGGCGCGCCCACAAAGAATTTTCAGCCATTATTTCTAATACTTTCTTTAAATCACGTAGGTGCGTTTCAAAATCAGGAGAGTAAATAAGAATATCATCTAAGTAAGCTTGAGCACAAGAACGGTCATGCTCAGATAAAGAAACAGAGGAGAAGGAGGATCCTTTAGATCAGAGGACACCTGAGGAAGATGAGAATTTCCCATAACAGGTCTAAGCACTTCATTCATTAACATTTGAAAAGAGGCAGGCGAGTTACAGAGTCCCATAGCCGCTACTCTAAACTGGTAATGACCAAAAGGGGTAGCAAAGGCGGTTTTATGGCAATCCTCAGGAGCTATCCGCAACTGCCAAAAACCATCCGCACAATCCAGTACTGTGAAACAAGTGGAACCTTTAACCTTATTAAATATATCGTCAATACGAGGTAGAGGGTATTTAGATTTCACAGTAATATCATTCAACTTCCTATAATCAGTAACTAGGCGAAACTTGCCATTTGGCTTAGGAACTAACAGGACACCAGCTGAGTAGGGGGAGTTACTAGGCTCTATCAATCCTGCTTCTAATAATGACACTAAAATCTGTTTTAGTTCCTTTAACTCGGTAGGGCCCATTCTATACATCGGAGAGTGCGTAGGAACTGCACCGTCCTTGATAACTACACGGTGTAAAACAGAACGAGGAGGAGGATAAGAAGGAGTCTTTTCTTCAAATACTTTTGAGGAATCTATCACAGCCATGTATCTTACTATTTCATTTTCAGTAAATCCTACTCCTATTGTATCCACTGTATTTACATCTATATCCACACTATTGTTAGTGCTAGGTATCTGTTGTACTTCTAACTGAAGGAACATACATAATAGGTATCCATTTTGCTTTAATTCAGAACGTAATTCGTCATTTGACATTATTACTTCAGGTATAGGTCTTACAGGAGGATCAACAGGTGTAGGAGGAGTAATATCTACCAAGGATAAATTTTCCAATCTATAATGACGTTCAGGTACCCAGTAAGAGCTATCTGGAAACCAAATGACCATGGTATCATAATTAATAGTAATCTTATTATCCTGGTGCCAATCTAATCCTAGTAATACATCAGCGGTAGTGATAGGGCCTATAGTGGCCGTCAGGTTGACAGTACGTCCTTGTATAACCATGGGAAGGGACACCGTACCCGGGGAATGACTGG
Organism: Mesostigma viride; assembly: GCA_009746045.1. Taxonomy (NCBI): domain Eukaryota; kingdom Viridiplantae; phylum Streptophyta; class Mesostigmatophyceae; order Mesostigmatales; family Mesostigmataceae; genus Mesostigma; species Mesostigma viride. The sequence continues at coordinate 11,435,415 of RPFO01000213.1, forward strand.
TGCGACCATCAGCATAATGAACAGTAACGGGTTTGGTGTGAGGGGTAGGGACTAGTCCTAAACGTCTAACTAGGGCCTCGCTCACAAAGGAGCTAGCCGCACCGCTATCTACCAACACAGAGACATTCAAGAGTTCATCAGCATGCAAAAGGGGTCTACAACAGTGTGAGGGACGGTTAAACCACCATTCAAGAACATAAGAGGACGCACACGTAGTGGTAGGGATGATTCAGCTCCTACAGAGGTTATAAAAACAGGCAAGCAAAAATTAATATCTGGGGTACTATCTAAGGACCTGTCCAGGTTACCCCCGGCTGACAGGCCTACTGTTCCCCTCCCCCCCAAATCCATAGGAACGAACCCCGAAGAAGACCCTGGCGGAAAAGCCACTGCTGGAGGGTCACGAGGGATTGAAGAGGGTGCGGGAGCCTGATTATCATAGGGGAACCCTGGGGATCCTGTCTGCACAGCATTCAGCCTACTAGGGGTAGCTGAAGGAATGTGTCCTGAAGTGGGACGAATAGGAGCACGCTGAGGGGTACGAGGAGGGCGAGCGTCGGGATGAGGGGGAGCACCCGAAAGGAACTTGGGGCATTCACGTTTAAGGTGACCTACTTCCTTACAATGATAGCAGGTAATATGAGAGACATCCAGAGCTGAAAGGTCAGTCACACAGATATCTAATTCTTCTACATAGGAGTTTTCCTCCTCAGGGGTAAGGCTTATATTATTAATACGGGAACGGGTAGGAAGAGAAGGTGTGGAGAAGAAATCTGCTACTCGTAAAAGATGCTGACGCACATGCTTGAGGGGCAGGTCAGTAAAACGGTAGGCAGAGAACTGGCGCTTGACTTCACGCAATAAGGGTCTACTGAGGCCCTGAAGGAAGCGAGCACGTACTTCTGCACCCGACAAATCCCTAATTCGTACCATCTGAGCATCAAACTCTTTCATATATTCTTTGAAGGACTTGGTACCCTGCTGCAAGGTGCCAAAGGATAATCTATCCTGCCAATCTGCATCGGGAGGGACTAAATGGTTCTCTAAACGCTTGAACAATTCTGCTACAGAGTTTGGGTAGGCATGAGAGGCAAGAGACTCACACTGGATGAGGTTAGCAAGTTCAGGAGTAATGCAGGTAGTAAGATAATGAGGAACTAGTACAGCATCAGAGAGGCGCCACCTATTGTGGTTCTGCCAGGACTCTGTGTTCTGGGTGAGCAACATAATGAAGGTGAAAAACTGTTGAGGGGTAGACTTGACATCCAGCTTAGGAAGGTTGGCAAAGAGGGGAAGAGCAGGAGGCTTAGGGGGATTAGAAGAATCAGTTTTTCCCATAGGGCCACTATCTTCCACTGCTACATAAGCGGGATAGAAGGAAGGGATAGGAAAAGTCTTGGGTAGGGGTCTAGAGGGAGCCACCGTTTCCGGATGGTGCCCATAGGAGAAGGGGACAGTATATTGCTCACGAAGAGAGGAATAGGCAAAATGATCATAATTCCTATCATCTAGGGGCATGGTACTGAAATCATTATTAACTTCTAAATCAGCCACACGGGTAGGAACCTGGGCAGCCTCATAGGCCGTCTCAGGGTAGGACCAGGAAGCAGGTGGGAAAAAGGGACTGCACTAGGGCGCCCAGAAGGGCCGACAGGGGCCGAGGTACGACCCGTGTTAATAGCAGGCATTGAAGGCACAGGGTGGGAAGGAGGCCTAGGAGCATTGTTAGTGTGTGAGGACCTGCTGGAGGGGTGAGCCAAGGTTGCAGAAGGGGCAGGGGCCTGGTTCACAACGAAAGAAGGTTCCTCACTAAATCTGACTTGGGAAATACGTTGTTCATAGGTAGGTGGGGTAATTGAGGGACGACGGCGACCACCAGCAGCAGGAGAAGGCGGTGAGGTACGCAGAATACCTTGAGGAGTGAGATGGTGTACCGTTTCCAAGGAGTCCCGTCGGTTACCACGAGTATTGTTATTGTTATTAGTAGTATTATTATTATTATTATTGGTAGGTATAGGCGACATATCTCCACCCACTGGATCCATCTTTAATTACGTAAAGGAATAGGAATCAAAAGAAGAAAGCAACAAAAGAAAAAGGAAAAACCTTGAAGGTCTGCAGCAGGAACAAAATTAAAATCAATCCTTTTTAACAACAGTAATGGATAGGGAACCGAATTCCAAGGTGAGAGGAGTATCTAAGCTAGAAGAGGATGCAGCCCTCTTAGGGGGAGACGAAGGAGGGGTAGCAAAATCTAGAGCTTCTACAGGAGGGCGACCATGAGGAGTAGAACGTACGTGTAGGCCTAGATCTGATACGCTATGGTCTATAAGGAATTGTTGAGCTTCCTCGAAGGTAACAAATTTCTTATACCTAATTACATTATATGTACGGTTTTGCACTATCTTCCTAGCATCTGACCAAGAGAGGAAAATGGCTGACCATTGAGGGGTAAGAAAATAATCCTAACGCACCCAGCACACACCAACACAATCGATAGACCATCCCAGATACAAAGCACCAATAGTTCACACGGTCTCCACCACCACGCCGGGTGGTGTAGGGTTAGCCAGCACCAAGCCTGGTGGTAGGTTCCCCTAACTGCCTGGAACGGAGTCCTGGGGTCCCGCCCCGGTTCCAGCTGTCCCGCCTTGGGGCAGATAGATGCGGTTCTCCGGTGTTGCCGTGTGTTCTCCTACCTCTCCACTCCTGTGGGCCGTACCTGCCTACGGGAGGTGTTCCCGTGGCTTCCAGCTGAGGGTGATGCTGAGGTAGACGAGAACCCCTGCGACCTTTTACGGGCCGTAGAGTTCATGGAGATAGCTGATCAGTCGGCGGGACTAGCGGTTAGTGGTCCTACCCCTTCGGGCGCCCCAGCTGAGGTACATTATACTCCAGATTATTCTGCCTCGAGCGCTGCGTCCGCCTCCTCGATCGGTGTCTGTCCCTCCCTCTCCGGTCCCGTCGTCCCCTCGGTCGACCCGGGATGTCGCAGTGGAGCCTACCCCTTCGGGTTTGCCTGATCCTCTTTCGGCGACGGTCTCGGCTATGCAGGCTCAGATCCAGTCTTTGACCACGGCGTTTGGGGCCTTCCTTGCGGCCCAGGCGCAGGTCCCGGCCACGCCGGCTGGATCCGCGCCCCCTACCCCTTCTGTCGCCCCGGCGACTACGGCTTCGCCCGCGCCCCCGCCTGCGCCCGCGGTCGCTGTGGTTCCGGCGGCTCCTGCGACTCCTGCTGCCTCTGCGCCTGTCACCGCTCTACCTGCGCCTACGCGGGAGTCTCCTGCCCCTGTTAGCTCGCCCTCCGTCGCTGCTTCCGAGCCTCCTCCCGCTCAGGCGCAGACGTCGCGGGGTTTCTTTGGCGATACTAGCGGCCTTCCCAGACTTTGGGAGGGTGGTCCTCCGCAGAGGATTCCGGTTCCTGACTGGGGCCTGGATGGTAGTCAATCTTATGCAGGACTGCCTGTCCCTACGGGCCCCATTTTCAACATGTGGCCTGAGGGTGCACCGGCAACGGAGACCGGCGCGCCTGTGTCGTTGGTGGGTCCGTCACGGCCCTCTCTGGCTTCAGGTCCGGCGCGACCTCCTGTTTTACCAGTGCCCCCTGCGTCGGTGTCGGCTCCTGCCCCTGCGTCAGCCCCTGCTCCGGTCCCTCCTCCTTCGGCCTCGCGGTCTTCGGCCGCGGTTGTTCGGTCCACCGGTCAGGATCCTCGCGCCACCCGCGCTGCCGATTCCCTCAGGGAGTTGTCCCAGGGTGATCGGGACAGGGCTCCTTCTGTGGTGCACGCGACGCCGGAGTCGCGTGACACGCCCATTCCGGGGTATGGTATGTCCGCACTCGCCTGCCGACAGTGTGACCTGCCGCGCGCCTCTGCTGAGCTTGCCATCTCTCCCATGTCCTATGGGTTCTCCCAGGTGTGTCGGGCGCCCCGGGATCGTGGCCTACCCATTGAGACTGATCGGCCTCCGTTCGACATGGTTATCTTAGCTGATCCGGTGTTCGAGGGTGAGATCCTGGTCCGGCGCGTCCTGTATCGCTGGGCGAGGCGCCACAACGACTTGGACACCTACGGTGGGTTTCAGTGGGCTTACCCTCCCCCTCTGGGCATTATGGCTTCGGATGCCCTTACAGTAGAGTTTCCTGCGGTGCCGGGTGCGGCGTACACTACGGTCCTCCAGCCCATCCTTGAGTGGGATGCCCGCCGCCCGGCGCCTATCCCGGGCCAGGGTCTAGACTCCCGCGGTCACCCTCCTCCTCGTGCCAGCGACTACCTAGAGACATTCGGGTCGCGACAGTGTGTTCGTCGGTGGCGCTCCCGCGAGGTTCGGCACATCCGGTTGTGGCCGTCCAACGTGGAGCCCCTGGTGGACCTGTTCTTCCCGACGGGTCTGCGCCCTCGGATTCGGTATCATTGCCTCCTCCTGCGGGCCCTTTGCCTGATCGCGGTAGAGCCTTTCCTTCGCCTCTTTGCCTGTGGCTTTCTGGACTGGGCCCGTGGCCAGGTCGTCCTCACGCAGCATAGGTATTACTGGGCCTTCCTGGGCCTCTTTCCTGACGGCGTGTGGGCCGATGTTTTCCTCACTGTAGATAGGCATGACAATGTTGAAGATGTGGCTCACTACCAGGCCTACCTGGAGGTCCTGCTGGCCTCTCGTGGCACTTACCAGACGGATGGCCACTAGATAGAGGGCCTTAGGCCCGACCTGAGGGTGTTGTCCCTCCGGTATGTAGAGTCGCCCTCATATTCTGGCCAGTTGGTTGGCTGTTCTTGGTCCTTAGCGCTGATGTGTTTACTCTGTGTGTCCTGCCCAGTGCCGTCCCCCCCGGCCAGGACTCCGTTCCAGGCAGTTAGGGGAACCTACCACCAGGCTTGGTGCTGGCTAACCCTACACCACCCGGCGTGGTGGTGGAGACCGTGTGAACTATTGGTGCTTTGTATCTGGGATGGTCTATCGATTGTGTTGGTGTGTGCTGGGTGCGTTAGGATTATTTTCCTACCCCTCTGGTTCCCTCCTCTCTGCGTAGGGAGAGGGCTCCCTACCTTTTGTGGGGGGGGAGGTGTTACGTCGCGTAACAATTCGTTGTAGTTACGGACGTAAATTAGGTCCTTGGCCTCGGTTGTTCCTAGGTTACGTGCAGTTCTAGTTTGGACATGATTGTCCCCGTAACAGTACTGTGGTATAGTGGGTGCCTTTGGGCGCCGCGCCGCGTACTATATTAGTGATCCTTATCCTTTTGTAGAATGTAGTGGACAGGCGTGCATCTGTGCACCTGCTTGTGTTTCTGTGTTTCTGCAGGCGAGGGCCAGGTCGGCCCGAGCCTGTTGGACCGTTGGTGACCATTTATGCACGTTCCACTCCTTGTGTGGTCACTCGGCGTGTGTTAAGTGAATTGACACATTTAGGCTTGGGTCACGGCAGTGTAGTTGTGTTTCCTTCCTCTATTCCTGGAGTAAACGGGTTTTGGTAAATGGTTGTATGGCGTATTACAGCAACACTTACGTTAATGCATTGAGATCAGCTCCGTCACGTTCGTCTTTCGCCAGAGGGTTAAGTAGAGGAGGCCTGACCAGTTTAGGTAGTATCAGGCCCATTAGAGGTAGAGGTGGAGGTAGATATCCGCGGCGTAACAATTCCCGACAGCCGGGGCGGGACAGCCGGGGGTAATAACCACGTAATACTTAGCTAAACTATTATCACTAGATGAATGGGAAGGCGCAGTAAAAACACGACGTTGACTCATGATAACTCACCTGGCGTGTCTTGTGATGTCAAGCTAGACGAGGTAGGGGTAGGCGACTTAGCTTGACGATCTGGATCACCGAAAGAAGAAGGAGGGCGGGAGTTTCCAGCTCTCGTCCTAAGTCAGCGGCCGGATATCCCAGCGCTCGTCCTAACACAGCGCCCCGTAACTCTGCGGGTGCGGCCGTCTAATAAAGCAGCAGCACAAGGAAAAAGGTGTAGGTACGGCGACGCTAATCGTCTCCGAACAGTAATACTCCCCGATCTAAGGCAGGAAACAACCGTAAGCAGGAAAACAAGGCGAAGGACAGGCTAACTACGAAAGGATTTATCCGCTGTGAGCAGGTCTAGCTTCTAGGTAAAGCGTGTCCCGAAACGGGCAGCACGACGCTCCTAGCTTGAAGGCGACCCGCCCATTACCTATCAAGGAAGTGTCGACTTCTTGTTCCTGGACGCGGAAGGGGTCTTGAAAAGGTGTATGTGGCAAGGGATAGTCGTCTCGTTCACTACCTACTGAAGTTCCTCCGGAACCATTGTTACGCCGCGGATATCTACCTCCACCTCTACCTCTAATGGGCCTGATACTACCTAAACTGGTCAGGCCTCCTCTACTTAACCCTCTGGCGAAAGACGAACGTGACGGAGCTGATCTCAATGCATTAACGTAAGTGTTGCTGTAATACGCCATACAACCATTTACCAAAACCCGTTTACTCCAGGAATAGAGGAAGGAAACACAACTACACTGCCGTGACCCAAGCCTAAATGTGTCAATTCACTTAACACACGCCGAGTGACCACACAAGGAGTGGAACGTGCATAAATGGTCACCAACGGTCCAACAGGCTCGGGCCGACCTGGCCCTCGCCTGCAGAAACACAGAAACACAAGCAGGTGCACAGATGCACGCCTGTCCACTACATTCTACAAAAGGATAAGGATCACTAATATAGTACGCGGCGCGGCGCCCAAAGGCACCCACTATACCACAGTACTGTTACGGGGACAATCATGTCCAAACTAGAACTGCACGTAACCTAGGAACAACCGAGGCCAAGGACCTAATTTACGTCCGTAACTACAACGAATTGTTACGCGACGTAACAGGTGGTTGGGTGAGTAGAGGGCGGCCCCATCGGCGCCCTCGCACGTGATGGTGGTGTGGGGAAAGACCGACCGAACCATGGCACACACCACCCGTAGGAGAGCGGTATGGAGATAGAGGAGCCAGTTCTGGTACTGCTGGCCACCCCTGCACGCGATGTAGTGCGTCCCAGTAGTATCGAGAGCAAGCCCGCAGCTGCCGCAGGACGCACCCGCTGTGATGAGAGGTTGCGGGGCAAACAGCTGGTGGCGGAGAGCGATGGCGTAAAGGGCCGGAACCAGCGTGAACAAAGCGGTATATATCATCCACAACCTAATTTTAGGCGTTACTCCTCGTTACGAGTGGTACCACCGCCCCCAGATCACGATAAGCCGGCTAGGCACTGCCTGGGCACTTCCTACGATAGCCTACGTCGAGACAACTATTCCTGGACGCATGGCGATCCAACGTCTATGCATTGAAGTAGGATACTTTTGTTGTCCAAAGGTGTACGTACAGTGTTTTTATTTGTTCATTCCCATAAGCACCTGAGAATAATGCTGCAGCGAGGCGAGTATGGTTGCCTTACAAGATCGAGGCTTCAGTCCCAGCCTGTGCGCCGTCAGACGCACACTTGTGTTGGGACTTGGGAGGCCACTTTCGTAATTGGTCAAAATGTCAGCTATGCTAAAATGAAAATGGATTGTTTGATTCAGCAACACACACATAACTATCAAACCTTGGACAAAGAAATAGTTGTAGAACTTCCAAGAAATAGCTCGCGTGGTTACGTTGGATCGCACCCTGAGAAGTTGTGCTGATAGTTTGATAGACCTAGATCTCCAGTATGGCAAAAAGAGCAATGTACAATGTCCAGTTGAGCAGGACGCTGCAGCGAATACCGGCCCAATCAGTAACGGACTCCCGGAAACGGCGGCCATGGCGGCTCGTACCCCGTGACTCTCCCGATGGACGCGCGTGAATGAAAGGCGGCTCGTCAAGTCGCTCCTGCTGCTACACCCAAGGCACCGGCGCAGCATCACTGTATCTGCGGGCGCTCGCCCTGGCTCATCTTCCCTCTCAATGCGGCCGCCTTGCCCGGCGACAGCGGCGTCGACGGCATCTCGGGCGGCGACGACGAGAACCGCCGACTCTTCTTCCCCTTGCGCGACGCGCGCTCCGTCATCATCTGTGACGTATTCTTCATGAACAGCCGGTCAGGGACGTCCCGCTCGTCGTCCTCACCATCCAGCCCGTTGCCCGGCTCGTCGTCCGAGTCGGCCATCGTGGCCGCGCTTAGCCCGATACGGACGTTGTTGATCATGGCCTCGTCGGCCTCCGAGATGACCGCGGCCACGTCCTCGCCGCCCAGCAGCCGACGTGCCATCGGGTCGTCGGCGAAGAAGTCCATCATCTTAAGCGCCTTCATCTCGCACTGCTGGAGCACGTCGGGCACCGTCTCGTCCGACATCGGGATGAAGGGCTGGATAGGGCCACAACAAGGTGGGGCGCGAGCACAAGGCCACAACAGCAAGGCAGGGAAAACGACTGTTACGAGTCGACCAGGCTGCTGCAGATCTACGGTGTCCTACCAAATGCGCCTACCAATGAGACAGCCTCGTCATTGCCAATGCAACATTATTCGCAAGCCGTAGTTTTCGTTGCAGAAGACAAACATGGTATCCAGTTTACCACTGTGCACGCCGCCAATCTGACAACAAAGCCATTAATCGATTTGTAGGAGCGGAAGAAAGAAACTAGTAGTAAAATCAGAATTAAAAACGAAAGCCCAACGCTCTTGTGAGTGGTTGCCTTGCGATGATACTACTGTCAAACTAGACGCAGGAGCAAACGAGATAGGCAGGGGCCGCACCTGGTCGATCTTGATGCCCTCAAGCTTGTCGGACAGATGCTCGATGCCCGCCTTCATGTTGATGAGGATCTTGGCCAGCCGCTCAAACTTGATGCGGTTGCGGTCACACTTGGCAACGGCTTCGGCGAGCTGCGCCTCGAACTCGTCGACGATGCGCCGGCTGCCGCCACCGAAGGAGCCCGAGTACTTGACCTCCTCCACGCGCGCCTTGGCGGCATTCTTCTCTTCGACCAGCGCGTCGATGCGCGCCTGCGCCTCCTTGGTCATCTGCCGCAGGTTTGTGTTCGTGTCCTCCTGCGTCATGAACTTCTGGATGACCTCGACCACGTCGGACACGCCCGTCCCCTCCTTGATCTTGCGGAAGGCTTCCTCGTAGCTCGCGATGCGCCCACGCTCCGCCTCGGCCGCCTTGTCCTGCGCGTCGCGGGAGGACGACGCAAGCGCCTTGCGCGCCGCCTCCGTGTCCTCCTGCGGGTTGGACAAGGGCAAGACGACAACGCCAGGATGGTGGGAAAACAGAAAAAGGGTTCATGAAGCGGGGAAAGATGTGGCTGTTGATGGACCAAGAAGCAAGTGCATGATCGAGAAGTCTGGGAATGTACCTGCAGGTTCTGGGACTTCATAGTCAAAGAAGCGTATGAAAAGTGAGCAGCCATTGTGGGAAACAAAGGGGGCGTATGGAGGCCATGACGGTGGCAGGAGACGGAGATGGTACAGCTGCATGCGGCACCCACTAGGGCAGTACAGCCGCACCCCTTACCTCGCTGTCCCGCATCCCTCTCCGGAGCCGCTCGCGCTCCTCCAGTTTCTGCGTCATCTCCTGCTTCGCCTTCACCTGTGGATGGGTGTACGAACAAGTGGGCGGGTGGCGGGCAGCGGGGTGGATGAGTCCACGCGTGGGAAAGCAGTAACGGATACACTAGAGCAGTATATTTTCATCATTACCGTATGGTCTTTCCCCTCACACAACAAAGGCACATGACAAATAAGGCGCACGACAAATAAATCAATACTACTACTACTTTAACTATTTGAAATTATTTGTTAATTAATAGTAGTAAGAGATATAGGGGAACAGGCACGGGAATCTGCTTGGGCAGCTGCACGGGAACCAAACCGAGTCATCCTCATGATGCCTGGTATAATGGTCGTGGTCACTGTAATGGTCACTGTGGACCCCAGATAAAGGTTCGCCCTTGCGATCCCTAGGTAACCTTCTGACCGAGCCTTGCACAGCCCCTCGTTCCCGTTACCAATCCCTAGTATTAAAACTGTGTAGAAGTACTACTATGATACCATCCACCCACCTGTGCTCTTCGTTCGGTCAGCTCCTTCTCCCGTTGTTGCCGTTCTGCAAGCAGGAGGTTGTCCACCTGGCATCGCAGGAGATGGCCAAAGAGCGCAGCAAGGAAAGCGGGGTTTTGACACAAGCACGAGCAAACATCAATCAAGACAGTGACCTCAGGGCGGCGAGGCCAGAAAATTCTACAAACACATAGGCTGGTACCAGCCATTGGATTTGTCGGCAGCCTTTCGCGGAGATGCCAGGCCAAATGGGTACCTCCTCTTTGTTCCCTCCTGACCTATATTCCACATCGCCTGCGTTGTCCAGTTCCCATTTTCCCTTCTTAATCTTCACAGCTCCATGCTCAAGTCTACCTCTGCTAGATACTCGTACATCTCTTCGCATGAACTCCACCATGAGAACCAATGAACCGTCGCTTACTAAGCCGGATTAAGGAAATTTCACAAGCTTCAACACAACGACCTTCACGCTCTCCTTCTCTTTGTTCTCTTCCCTTCCCTGTCCCCCCCCTTACCCTGCCTGATCCTCCCTCGTCCCGCCTCCCTAGCAATCTCCCTATTTCAGAAATGAAAGCTGTCACCATCAGGTGGCCATAGAATAGCTCCAGGTGGCCATAGACGCATCCAGGCGTTTTTTCCCTCCCCTCGTATCCAAGTATCCATCCCTCCGCACAGCCCTGCACTCACCTTGGATAGCTCCGACTTTGCCGCGTCCTTTGCGTGCTGCGCGTCGTGCGACATGAGGATCAGCTCCTCCAGGTCCTTCTCCTTGGCGTGCAGCGTCTTCTCGATCGCACTCAGCTGGGGGGAGCACAGCCGAGGATTGCATCATGCAGGAATAAGAAGCCGTGTGAGAAGCCAAGCATCGCGCTCAGCTGGGGGGAGCACAGCCACTGGGAGCATCATGGAGGAAGCCGAGCCATGTGGGAATCCGAGCACATGGGGCAGCGTAAAAAAGCATGGCATGACAGAGGACGATGGGGCACTTAGCTGCCGATACCCAGGCAGCAAAGTCCCCTCGAAATGGCTGGCTCGCCGTGTGAGCGAAACACAAATCAGCGTGTGAGGGTAACACAAATCGGCGTGTGAGCGAAACACAAATCGGCGTGTGAGCAAACCATTCTGCACGCAATGAGAGTGCCCCAGACCCTGTTCATGCCACAAAGATGCCCGGTCATGATTGCCCACCACCTGGTCCCAAATGCCGCTCTGATGGCTGCAGCTCACTTACAGGGGCCATGTTCACCATCCACGTCATCTCATCAGCATCATCATCATCACCATCATCAAATCATCATCATCATCATCATATCCCACCTCGTCATCATCACCCACATAGACATGTCCCCCCCCCCCCCCCCGACTATCACCGCCCACAGCCATGCCAGCAGACCGTCTACCAAGTCATCACGATCCACGTACACGGTAACGACATGGCCACAACCACCTGGTTGTCGAGCCTGGCGCGCTCCTCCTTGAGCCGTACCCAGAGCAATGCACGAGAGATTGTGTCTGAGGTTACCTCTACCTGCCCACCATCTCACCTCCACCGACACACAAACCCATTCGCCATACTTGACTGTCCAGCCCCGCCTGGTCATCACCACCATCCACGGTCATGCAATCGCACGTTATTCCTTGATTAACTCAATGACTTATTCGTTGATAATGTTCCCCGCTCACCCACGTACGTGACTGCAGCATCGCGACACCCACCCACCCACCTGGTTGTCGAACCCGACCCGCTCCTCCTTGAGCCGCTTCACGATCTGCTCGTACGTCTTGCGGATGCTCTGCGCCTCGTTGTACTTGATGAGCGCCTTGTCCAGCCGGTTCTCTAGCATGCGGATGTGACGCGTCATCGGCGTGTCCTCCTCGTGCGCGCGCGTTGCCGACAGGTCGCGATCCAGGTCGCGCAGCCCGTCCTGCAGTTGCTGGATCTGCCGCCGCTGCTTCTCCAGCCCGATGCGCGCGTCGTCGTATTTCTTGCGCAGGTCACCCACGTACTGCCGCATCTTCTCCAGCTCCTCTTGCTGCGAGTCGGTCTGCACCGGGTGCAGCAGAGAGGTTCGAGGGGCGGGGCGGTCAGGATGGTTGAGGATGGTGGGGTTAAAAGGTGGTGGCACAGATGGGCGGAATATATGGGATGATAAAGCCAAAGGGCGTGGTGACGTGAGCTTATATAATGATAAGTGGTACGTGGTCACGCGAGCTTGTACACTGATTACTGTTTTCCCTGGGATATAGAGAGGGAGTGTCAAGCCAGCACACAATTCAACCCACTGCGCCTTTCCTAGATAGTAGATACATGCCATGGTCCAAGGAGAGGAGAAAGACTGCCAAGAGAGAGCGGCGAGCTCCATGTGGGTTCACAGAGATCTAGAATGTGCTGTTGTCCCGCTGGCATGGTGATCTTCCAAGACCAGCTTGGCCCTATGCCCGGTCGCAAGCAGCCACACACACACGGCACGCCAGCTGCAACAAATACCAAACACTGCGATCCCAAAGGGGCACGAGCAGAGGCCATGGAATGGTCGCTGTACAGCAGCATCCCCATGGCAGCACAGGAATGAGGTAAAGTACTAGTACGTCAGCAGTATTGTGTATCTTCCCTGAGAATGCCTCCACAGGACTCTGGAAATTCACACTGCCCAGAAATTTGCGCTGCCTGGCAGGCTCCCAAACAACTAAGTTTGCTAGAACGCTGGCTGTACAGATGATACAGAGCCTACCACCTGCTGTTCATGAAGACATCCAAAAATCGAACTACAGACCTTCCGCGTGTCTTGATAGATGCAAGATCCGCCACGCAGTGCCCCCCCTTGAGCTCACCTTTGGCCGCACGCGGTCGGTGTGCATGGCAGCCAGCTGCGCGCGCAGATCCTTGTTCTCCTTCTTGACCGCCACCATCGTCTCGCGGTTCTGCTTGATCGTCCATTGGGACGTCTCGTAGTAGGCCTTGCGGTCGCCCTCTGCGCACGCGTACGCCAGCGTGGAGGGAGTAGCAGTACGAGCCGTGGCGGCATCAGCGGTAGTGACGAAACAGGCAGAACGAAAGGATTGAGACGACTGATGCTGGACTGGGCCTTCCACCATATCGTACAGGCCCTAGGCCGTAAAAATATCTCATTCGGCCGTGTCCGGCGTGGGAATAAAGTGAAGTGAAGTGAAGTGAACTGAACTGAACTGAACTGAACGATGCCTTCCATGACATACACTGGCCGGTGTGGACATGGGGGTATCAGCGCAAATGGGGGTGCATCAAGAGAGCCGGTGGTTACGGAGCAGACGAGCCCGTGAGAGAATGCAAGGAGAATAGGAAGGGCATGCATCGGTTGCGCCCGTTTTTATTATATCTGATGTTTGGTTAGGTCATGATAAACGAATTGAAAGATTTTTAGAGTGTGCACTCGTGGTTTAGAAGAATAGAACAGATGCCCTTGATCCCGTGGCTGCTTATCAAGGGGGGAAAAAAATCGGAAACCTCAACTAAGAAGTAAGACTTGTGGGATTTGTGATAAACAAGAAACTGGTTAGCCGCCTTCAAACTTTTGCAGGATTGTCAGTGACAAAAGAAATGGTTATAAAACACAGTGCATTATCCCACAGTGGAAATGTTAGACTGTGCAGCAGCAGGTCATGGCATTTTCGTACGGATCGCACAAGCAGCCGAGGTGAGGTAGCAGCAACGGTGGTTGTATCGGTGGTGGTGGTTGCCGGGGGTTGCAGGAGGGGGTTTGTTGCTGTGCTGGCACTGATGGTTGTGGTGGCAATGACGGTAATAACTGCGCGGCAGGGGTAGCGGTGCTGGGTTGTGTGCCAGCAGTGGTGGTGATACTTGCATTCTTGGCGGTGAAAATGGTCTTGCTGACACTGGCATGAGCTTGACCTAAAATATACCAGAAAAGCATGGCAGAAATGACCCCACGCCTAATAAAAGCTTGAAGGAGTGTGCTGCATCAGACAATGATTGCCCAGATTGGACACCAGCTGCGCAGGCTATATTTGTGGCGTGTTTTTGGTTGTGCTGACAATAAACGGTTAGCAAGAAGAATAAACTAATTTAAACGTTCATAGGCTACATACATGGACCACACCACCTCGCCCTAGCATTCATGACGCAGATTCTGTCAGGTGCATGTGTCTGCAGATAAAGCTGAGGTAACAATAACAGCAAGCCCGCTGTCGGAGGGTTGGGGTTGGTTTTCTGAGTTTACTGCTGGCCTGCATCTAGCCTTTGTATAATACAAATAGAACGGTGAAGGCAGATGCGCCAAAGCAGCGTGCAAGGCAGCAGTGCAATACCGTAAGCGCCAGCAAGGTCAGCTTAGCAACCATGGCATACGATTCTACGCTCCCAGGCCGCCCCGGGCAGGATGTTGCTCAAACCGCGTGATCCCGATTGGGGGGCGACACTGGTACTTACGCCACATAAAGGAGGCCAAAAGGGCGTGCCTTGCCCTACATGCGTACAGCAAAACGGAGCACTATTGCTGGGGGGGGCGAATACTAACTTATAATAGAACTGAACGAGTGCCTTAAGACTTTAACTTGGAAAGGTACATGAGGGTGGCAGTCCTCCATGACGTCGCTGGCGTATCCCATGCATACAACGGAAATATGTGTTTCTTCAGCTCAAAATCCCGCTCGCGTCAGGGAGGGCGGTAATAATGTCATTGCCATCACTTACCTAGCAAAGCATACTTCTTTTGTAGCTCCTCCAGTTCGGCATCAGGGCTCATCGCTTTTGTAGTGGACTTCATGGCGGCGTTTTGCTATATCTTAGGAATGATGTAGTACTACAACTTGTCACTCTCGATAATTTGCTACATTTTGCGGTAAATTTGCTGCCGCTATTGGATAACGCGACCCTTGTTGAGCAGCCATCTCTCTAATTTTGATGAGTTACGCCAAGTGTTGTGGTCTTCTGCGCGTAATATGTACCGACGGTTGACAACGGTACATGACGCATGCATCTATTTTTGTTGATCTCATAGCGGCGACCTATTTGTGGAGGCTGGCAGAAGACAATTCCAGACCCTGGACCGAGAACTGGACAACCAATAATAATTTCCAGGTAAATAGGTGTACGTTTATTCCAAATATAGCCAGTAGGTAATCCCTGCTAAGCCTAGGGTATCAAGATGTCAGTGGCTAAAACGGAGCCTTACTAGACCACGGAAGCCACTGGACAACCAATAATAATTACCAATTTGTGCCCTTGTTGTTGTTGTTGTTGCCCTTGATTGTGCCTTGGTCGCTTGTGCCGCTGTGAAAGCTGCTATCTTCAAACCAGTACAACATGTACTTCATAATTTTTCGCCGTACACAATATAGTTAAAAGCTCTAATATCTCTCGTCGTGTTACGGTCGACCGGTCATTCGCACACTGTGCTGTCATGTAAGCGTACAGTGACTCATGGTCAAGCAAAGAGGATGGCTCGGTCCACTAGCCAAAAATACCGAGTTGTAGTCTTGCCGAAGCTCATCAAATGGCGAACTAAATTATGGCCGTGATTCGTGCAATGGCTTTGCCTAATTTCTATTTAACCTAGGGCGAACAAGAATGCTTGTTTTGCGGAACTCGAGTGTTCTTCGACAGCGGTAATGTAGCGTACGATTCTAGAAACAGGAGCAGCGTCGAGAATGGACATGCCAAACATAGAAACCATTCCCACCAGGTGCTTATCATTTTGATCCTGCAACACGGTGATGTTGCTGTCGAGAAAAAAGTCGAATAGACGGACAAAGCGGTAGTGACAGCTCCGGTTGTTGAACGGGTGATTGCGGGCGGATAGGCATTGAGCCTAGGTAGCAGCACCCTGCCATGACTACCCCGCAAGGGAAGGGAGGCCGGGCCCAACAGGGCCCGAGGTCTCCGGTTCTTCCTCCAGTGAAGGTCCGTCTGCCGAAAACTTTTTTACAACAATTTGCATCTCCCAGGAAGCCCGACGTAGATGTGAAGACACCTGGAGCCATCAACAATGGAGTTACACCTAACGCAGCCACACCATCGTCGCACAGCCGCTCGCCATTTACTGGCAATGAGCTGCTGTCACGTACCTCGGCCATGGCCTCGACGCTTACTCCGAAAGGTTCGCCGAGAGAATACCACCATGCTAGCCTGGATCACACAATTGAAACGAGTGCGCGGGCGGGTTCCCCAGGAGAAAGTCCTCCCGAGGCGACGGCCGCGCAGGGTCCGTATCCGTACAACGGCCCCTACGGCTACAACCGCTACCTGCTGCGCTATGAAAGGCATCGACCGCCGCCACCGCAGCCTCAGGAAGGGGATTTTTTCCATTACGATCCCACCGCTGCTGGTAGCTTCCCACCCAAGGATTACTGGTTCTACATGTTGGAACCACCGCGCGAGAGCCTGGCTTCCAGTGGCTGGCCAAATGCGGACGGCATGGACGCCACTATCAGCCAGGGACACACCATTGATGACATGCATCTTCCATCTTCTCCCACGCTCCTGACAGGGAAGGGCACTGGGCGGCCGAGCAGCCCCTTCTCTTGGGTGCCGGATGACGGCGAGGAGGGCACGGTCCAGATCCTGCGCCAGACGTCCGTGGAGATCCCGACCAAGCTGCCGACGACCCTGCCCTTGGATCTATTTGAGAGCCCTGAGAATGAACTGCGGCCCTTCCATGAGCTGATAGAGCAGGTAAGGTCTCTGCCTGCTGCGCTCACTGGTGCCAGGCTTTGGTGCCAGGCACTGGCTTGCGAAGCTGTAGTATGGTGTGTTTTTTTGGATCATCCAAGCCTGCCAAGATCATTGCAGCTACTCTGTCGAACTGATCATGCCTTGCCTGGAGTGGAAGTCTGCTCCGCTACTTAACAAAAATGTTATGAGTACGACAGATGGCTGGGCGTAGATGCTGGACTGGATATTCTAGCTTTGGGGCTGGTTACCACCGGCGGACAAATGGCAATGTCCACCAAGCGATGCGCCTACCAGGCTAGCCAAGTGGACAGCTTGGCCTATTAGGATGTTTGCGTGCTGATAGATTCACTCTGGCACCCGGTCATGTCAATACTAAGGGGCAAGTGTCTCATGCTTGTGTGGAATGGGGTGTTACGCTGTGCTGTCACGTATGATGTCATTTATGTGCTGGATGGGTGTTGCGTGGCATCTCACTATCACCTGACGCTAGGTTGAGGCGAAATGAATGTAACCATTCTTTCAACCGGGTCTCTAACAATACGGTGTCACCGTGGTGTTTTACATGTGGTTGCTAAGTAACTGTGCTTCAAATATGCGGTCCTGAATATCTGCGTTATTAACCCCCGTGCAGCTACCCTAGGGCTCGCCTTGGCGCACCTGGTTGGGTTCTAGTGCTTCTAACTATAATGTCCAAAAATGATCGCTGCATTGTACGTGATGCCGCTGTGCAGCTACCTGAGGGCTTGCCTGGCATCCCCGCCAAGTCTCGCTTCTACCTGTCGGGCGGCCAGTTCCAGTGGATGCCCTGTTATGTGATCGACTATTCGGCCGAGACGGACACGTACATCATCCAGTGGGCCAAGAACGGGCGCAAGAAGTTTGTCAAGCGGTACGGTTGAGGGCAGCAACTTGATGAGTCCTGCGAGTGAAACTTCCAATAGTTTTTGAAGGGTAAAAAGAAGCAGGTTGTCAAGGGGTGCAGGTTAGAGGAGCAACTTGATGAGTCGCGCTAGGGAAACTTCCAATAGTTTTTGTAGGGTAAAGAGTAGCAGGTTGTCAAGGGGTGCGGTGAGATCAAGGTTTACTAGTGTCACCCGCTGGCTCCGCCCATCCCAAAATGGCAGTCTGAGCAGCTGCCAATCAACCCGCGCGCAACCGGCGTTTGGTATCCGAGCAAGCAACCAACCCGCGTGCACTCAGCGCTTTAGTGTTCTGCACCTGGATTGGGCGTAGCTTGGAGACCCGCCCGCTATTGGCCCGCTCTTGGGGTCGCATGTTTGCATTGGACGCACACTTGGGGAGCTCCCAATAGTCGTGGAAAAGTGGTAATTCCTCAATTAGTAAAGTAGATTATAGTGGTGGATATGGCAAGCAGAAGAAGGGCTGATCACTTGATCTCGTCAAGTTTTTCAACAACAAGCTAAAGCGTGATTGAGCCACATCGCGGTATACGGTGAGACAAGGAATTTGGGAAGACCCAGTGAACCCCTTATTTCCTAAATATGTTAGTCTCAAGGCAAGTTTCTCATGAACACACTTATGAATAGAGCAATTATGAAATGTCATTCTGTGTCTGGTCTCCTACAAACCTGGTCCTTTTCTATTGCTCCCTATCACTATGCATGGCCTTACTTCTGTTCTTTGCTCCCTCTGGCTTCTACAAACCTAGAGTCCTTTTTTATTGCTCCCTATTATCATGCTCGCCCTTACTTGTGTTCTCTGCTCCCTCTGTCTTGATTCCCCTCGCCGGTACCTCCCCTTCCCGCAGGCTGAACGTGCTGTTTGACCACGAGAACCTAGACAGCTTCCGCTACCGCTTGCAGACGGCGCGCAAGCTGCGCACCGTGACCGAAGCCCAGCTGGTGAGGGAGGAAAGGAGAGAAGAAAGAGGGAAGCAGTTTTGTTAACCTGCCTCCCATATGCGCTTGCTTCTCTTCGCGCTGCTCTCTACCATGCAACCTTGTTGCTCGCCTTCCTTCTTCAAAGTCCCCCCGCCACATTACCCCCTTAACTAATTAGCACGTGACCGCGTCACCTGAGCATAGATTTTACATCATTACCCCCTTGCCCCATGCAATGCTGTCTCCCCAGCCACCCCACTTCCCGTCTCGCTTTCCTTTCAGCTTCCTGTTCCCTCCCTCATGCGCTCAAATCTTGCCATGCCCAGAAGCATGCTGTCGGCTGTGAAAGCCTGCTTCGAATCTAATAGAACATTGAACAAGTCGGTCAGTTGTGTGTATTTCATTTTTTAACAAGTGCCGACTCCTGCCTTTACTCCTTCCTCCCCCCCCCCCCGTCCTTGCGATAAAATACAAATCATCCAACCATTCAATATTCGTGCCCCCTTTTCGTAAGAAGGAAAGCCTAATCAAAGAGAAACAGAAAGAGGGATTTCTGTGCCACCAACACGTTTGTCACATTTCATGTCGCAACCCCTCTCCTCCCCCCTCCCCTCAACCCTTTCCCCCCCTCCCCCCCCTCAGCGATACGCCAAGTTTGTGGAGGAGCAGGAATTCGACAACCTGGACATCTTGGACGATGCCTTCAAGGCGCGCATGGCGGCGCTGGCCAACGCCAAGCTGGCGCGCGCGCGACCGCAGCTGGTAGACTGGTACTTTGAGGACGCGCGCGAGGACTACCAGCGCGCAGTCAAGGCGGCGATCGTCAACCACAACTTCATCCTCCCGGAGCAGCGCACCGTGTACCTCGCGCAGCAGCTCGAGCCGCCGCCGCCACCACTGCCCGTGCCTGTGTGAGTGGCTTGGCCGTGGAGGCGATGTCGAGTGGGCGCAAACATGCACACCAGGCCTGCGTGGTAACTGAGTAAGGGCGCCCCGGTTGGGGGCCACAGCCTCGTCAAGAGTAAGCCTGTGTTCCTGTTCATGAAGCTACCCACTCGACGCGTGATGTAACGCAACGTTAGCTTGTGCAGCTGTGTTACTGCGTAAGGTATGATGGGGGAGGGCATAGCATAGTCAGTTGTCAACTCATAAGTACAAGCAATCCCCACCATCCCCACCACCGCATCCCCCGCTCTATCCCCCAGACCCCATGTTGCCATCTGTTCCCCTCATTCCTCCCTATTCCCCTCGCTCTGCCCTATTCCCCTCACTCTTCCCTCTCCCGCTCGCGCTCCCCTATGGAATGGCCCTTGCCCTCTCACGCGTCCACGCGCAGGCAAGGCTGCGTCCCAGTCAAGTACGGGGAGGACGACTTCTGGTTCCTGCGCGATGTCATCTCGCGCATCCTCTGCCTCGCTGAGCCCGGGTTCCTCTCCGGTCTGCAGCAGTACTACCAGGTGAGCTTGAGAAAATGAGGCACCACGCCATTGCATCGATTGGACTTTGGTAAGGCCTGGCCTGAGTTCCTCTCCGGCCTGCAGCAGTACCACCAGGTGTGCTTACAAGTAAGGCCATTTTTCGCTGCAAAAACTAGGGTAGGGCCTGGCCTGGGTGTCTCTGCACCCTTCGGCAGCGCTTTCCAGGTGTGCGTGAAAGCAAAGACATGACTTGATCCTTGTGCTCTTGCTTCTTCCCACCAAACAACGACGTCATATTTTTTCAAAGTTTTCCTTACTGTTCTCCCTCCAGAAAGTCAGCCGTCCTAAGAGCATGCACACACGCTTGCGCAAATGGATGGTCTCATCGCGCCGCGTAATCTCTTTTCATGACAGGACATGGACGTGCGCGACCTCTACTTGCTGGACACTAGGCTGGACGGGATGTCCCGCCCCGCGTCGCTCCTCGTCTTCCACGACCTGATCCAGAAGCACATGGCCGACGTGGTTGACCAGCTGCGCTCCGAGTGGGTCATCAAAGTGGTCCAGATGATCGAGGACCTGCGCCCCAACGTGGCGGATGACAGCACGCTCGACAAGACGCTCTACCTGCGCTACATCAAGATGGTCTCCCTTGCGATGGCCGACCACCTGCGCACCGTCGTGCTCCAATCCACGCAACGATACGCCGAGTTCTGGTCCCAGTTCGAGCGCATCGTCGATGTAAAAGAAGCCATGTCGGACGAGCCGATGGAGATCCCTGTCCCAGTGGTTGAGCCCGCCGAGGGGGAACCCGCCGCGGATGCCAGCAATGACGGGCAGCAGCCCATGGAGGACGGGGAGGGGCGCCCAGTGGGAAATGACGGCGTCTATGAGGAGCTCAGCCCAATGGATGTGGATCGAAGCACTGGCGGGAATAATGCAAATAATTTTGGCACAGGTGACAAGCAGGAGGAAGAGAACGAGGGCTACCCGCTCCCGCTGTTCGAGGTGCTCCTCTCGGTGAATGGGGCGGCGGTGGATTTCGAGTTTGTGCCGGCGCTCGAGGAGCTCACTGCGACGATTTTGCGCACGTTTGACAACAGCATCACGGCGGTGTCCTCGATCGAGGACATCCACACACGCATGGAGCAGATGCTGTTGGACGAGTACGGGGAGGACCACACGACGTTCATCCCCTGCGTCACGCTGGCAGAGCCCAAGGTCGCCCAGAACCGCGCCTACATCGAGGACGTGATCCTGCGCAACCTGGAGGGCCCCCGCCGGCTGGCCCAGAGCTACGAGGTCTTCAAGGACATGCTGGCCACGGACGTCCCAACGTACGTGGCCGAGTGGATGGCGGCAGGTCACACGCTGGCCGAGACGGAAGCCGAGATCGCCAAGCACAAGGCGGTGGCCGCGGCCGTGCTAGCCAAGTCCTGGTCCAACGTGCCCTTCACGCTCATCCTCGTCAACTGCACCAAGATCCGCAACACTCTACGCGAGAAGGCGCTCGCGCTCGCGGCCGCGCTGTCGGCTGCAATGTCTGACGCCACCGATGCCCGCAACCGTGACGTGTGCGCGCAGTACCTGGCCATCCAGGTGCGGCTCAACGGCGTGCCGTCCAACCCCGAGGAACTGGACCAGCTGCGCAAATACCTCAAGGACACTGAGAAGGAGCGGACGCAGCTCGAGGTGGTCATTTGGGAGGGCCGGCTGGCCGCAGATATGCTCAAGCGGCAGGGCTTCCTCCCCCCGGACGAGAGCACCGCGCTGGCGTGGGAGACGGCCTATTGGCCCACGCGTGTCCTGGAGGACGTGGAGCGATGCGGCACACGCATTGAGGAGCTGCGGGACCGATTTGTGCGGGAGCTGGGGGTGGACCAGGAGCAGCTAAACAAGGATATTGAAGACCTGGCGGTCGAGATGGAGGCCTTTGTCAAGCTGGGGGATATCGAGCAGGTGGGTCCTTGCAGCGTTTCTAGCGTATATTGCCAACGATCCGGGCCCAACAGGCTGGTACTGTCTACCATAAAGGGGGATGCGTGTTCAGTGCGTGTCGCGGGCTTTCATCTTAGGCGAGCAGTTGGTTGTTGTGGGGAAGTTTCTTCCTCTCGTCCAGATTACTATACTCATTTACTAGTATTCACTTATGTGTGTATCATTGCCTCCAACACACAAACACCTTCCGCAAACCCCTTCTTCCCTCCCCCCCCCCCCCTCCTCCCCCCCTGCAGGTGGAGGAGCGTATCGTGATGGTGGCAGACCTGGAGAGCAAGCTGGCACGCGGCAAGGAGCTGGAGGAGCTGTACAACGCGCGCGAGGGCGTGTTTGGTGCGGCCGAGAAGTCGCACCCTTTGCTCGACAAGCTCATCAAGCAGTTCGACCCCTACTGCCAGCTCTGGAAAGTGTGCGCCGAGTTCACGCGCTCGCTGCCCGAGTGGATGGACGGGCCGTTCACGGACCTAGACGTGGACACGATCACCGCCGACACCGACCGCTGGTTCAAGACGACGCTGAAATCCGCCAAGGCCGTCACGGGGGACGTGGAGATCGTGGCGACCAAGCTGAGGGAGAAGATCGAGAAGTTCCAAGGCACGATCCCTCTGATCTCCGCGCTGCGGAACCCGGGCATGCGCGACCGGCACTGGAAGAAGCTGTCCGACGAGATTGGGTTCCCGCTACGCGCGGACGAGTCGTTCAGCGTGTCGCGCGCACTGCAGCTGGACCTCCAGGCGCAGATTGGTGTCATCGAGGAGACCAGCGAGTACGCCAGTAAAGAGTACGCGCTCGAGAAGGCGCTCGACAAGATGCAGTCCGAGTGGGCGGGGGTCAAGTTTGAGTACGTCGCGTGGCGCAACACGGGCACCACGATCCTGCGCGCGATGGACGACATCCAGATGCTGCTGGACGACCAGATTGTGAAGACACAGAGCATGCGTGCGAGCCCGTTCATCGGCCCGTTCGAGGACCGCGTCCGTACGTGGGAGGCGCGGCTCAACACGATGCAGGAGACGGTCGACGAGTGGCTCAAGTGCCAGGCGACGTGGCTGTACCTGGAGCCGATCTTTGGGAGCGAGGACATCATGCAGCAGATGCCGTCCGAGGGGCGCAAGTTCAAGGCGGTCGACGGCACGTGGCGGCGGTCCATGGAGAAGGTCGTCAAGAACCCGGAGGTGCTCATCGTGACAAGCGACGAGGACCTGCTGAAGAATCTGCGCGAGGCCAACAAGCTGCTGGACATGGTGCAAAAGGGGCTGAATGACTACCTTGAGACCAAGCGGCTGGCGTTCCCGCGGTTCTACTTCCTCTCGAACGAGGAGCTGCTGGAGATATTGTCGGAGACCAAGGACCCGCTGCGCGTGCAGCCGTTCCTCAAGAAGTGCTTCGAGGGCATCACGCGGCTCAACTTCACGCCCGAGCTGGACGTGACGGCCATGTTCAGTGCGGAGAACGAGCGGGTCGACTTTTTGAAGTCATTCAACCCGAAGCAGGCGCAGGGCAACGTGGAGCGCTGGCTGATCGAGGTCGAGCACGCAATGAGGGAGGCGCTGCGGGCGGTCATGCGCGAGTCGTACAGCGCATACGCAGGCAACGACCGCATCAAGTGGATCATGAACTGGCCGGGGCAGGTGCGCGTCCTATGTCTGATACTATAATAGTTTATTTTTACTTAGTATTCCAGTTTGTGTTTGGTATTTCTTACCGGTCCTATCAACAAGTTGGCTAGCAGAATATAAACACCAACCAGCACTTGCAGCAACGACTGCGTCAAGCATATCATAAACTGCGCGAGTGTGCCTGCCTGGCCGGCCAGGTGCAGACAATTCATGCATTATTTGCTTGTGCACATGTGGGAGCTGTAATTTGCAATTTCATTTGCGGCTGTACATTCTCTAGCTCCCCTTTAGCCAACATCTGCTTTTTTGCGAGCCGCCAATCTGCCCCCCCCCACAACCTCTCCCACAATAACTCCCTTGTAATGACCCAACAGCTGCTACGCCTTGCCCTGCTCCAAAGGACGAAAATTGAACCTGCCTGGTTCCAACCCCCCAAGAACTTCTACATTAGAGCCCCAAGACTTCGTCCTTCATACTTTTCCAACAACCACTCTTGTTTGGCCCACCTCATCCCCAACCCCATCCCCATCCCGACCCCCACCCCGACCCCCATCCCCACCCTCACCTTACCCCCGCAGGTGGTCCTGTGCGTGAGCCAGCTCTTCTGGACGTCCGAGGTGGCTGCCGCCATCATGGGCGGCCGCGTGCGCGCGTACGAGGAGCAGTGTGACAAGCAGCTGCTGGCCATCGTGGACAAGGTGCGCGGCAAGCTATCCTCGCTTGAGCGCAAGACCATGGGGGCGCTCGTCGTCATTGACGTGCACGCGCGCGACGTCGTCAAGTCCCTCGCCGACCACAAGGTGGCCGACGAGAACGACTTTGAGTGGCTCAGCCAGCTCAGGTACGAGGCGTGATTGTACCCCTTGTTATAGGAGTTGCCGTGTAATGTGCAACAAGAACGGGGAGAATGAAGTTTAGTGGCTCAGGCAGCTCAAGTATGACAAGGCCTTATCTAAGATGAACCCGTTGTGTCATGAAGTACAGGTCTAAGGGGGGTTAAGGTCGGTAGAAAATGGGCCGATGAAAGCGGCTTCGAGTGGCTCAGCCAGCTCAGGTAGGGGCAAGCCTGCGGTGAGCTCCATGGACAGTTGTATGGGCATGTCTCGTCTGGGGCCTCCACCCTCCCACTCCCTCACCCGCTCGCGCTTTCACCTGCTCGCCCTCACCCTGTCGCATCCTGCACGCCCTTTTTCCCTCGCCTGGTGGTCCTCCTTGCCCTTTTCTTGCGCTGATGTGCATGTTCCCATCCCTTCCCCCCCGACTCAGCTTTTTTATTTTCCCCCTTGTCTCCCCAACTTTCACTAACTGGGATGCCATATGGGATCCTTGGGTCCCTTGATGCCTTGTGCACAAAATGGCTTTTTTTTTGTCATCCCCGTTCGCCCCCCCCACACAGGTACACCTGGGTGAGTCAGGATGGGCACGAGGGGGAGATGACCAACTCGTCGCACGTGATGGTGCGCATGATCAACGCGCAGATCGGGTACGGCTACGAGTACCTAGGCAACAGCAGCCGGCTAGTCATCACGCCGCTGACCGACCGCTGCTACCGCACGCTAATGGGCGCGCTGCACCTCAACCTGGGCGGCGCGCCCGAGGGGCCCGCAGGTGAGCAATTATGTTGGATGAATTCGCGGTCATTTCAAAAAAAGCATTTTTATCTAATCTTAGAGGACTGCGTGGCCATGATGGGCAGCCATTGGCCGCATGGACCACACCAAGGAACAATTTGGAACTTGAATGGGCAAGGGCTGGCTGGAAAGCCCCAAATTCAGTGGAAGGTCCTTGCTAATGATTATTAGCTCAGACAACCATTTTCAAAACACGCGTTTGCTGGCTTTTTTGTGAAATGGGTTTTTATGTCAGCTCTAGCCATAAATCGTGCTGGAAAGGTGGAAAGAGTTCTCTGCGCTTGGGTAGCAAGTCATGCGAACATGTATCCCCTGTTCCTGTTTGCACGTTTGACCCCATCTGGTACCAAGTCCTGTCTTACAATTGTTCCCATCGTGTATCGTTTGCCCTGGACAATTGCTTATTTGGCTTACTTAGTCTCAGCCAGATGGTTGGCGATTGCCAGCTTAGTTCCTTGCTGTACCCATCTTACCGTGTGCCAAGTGCTCCCCCCCTCCCCCTTCTCCACAATTCGCCATCAACAATACCCACAGACATGGGCAAGACCGAGACCACCAAGGACCTGGCCTTTGCGTTGGCAACATGATCTCTGCCTACTGCTGACCCATGTCTACACCCCTGTGTATGTATGATGGCCTGCTTTTATGGCCGTGGACCGCAGGTACCGGCAAGACCGAGACCACCAAGGATCTGGCCAAGGCCATTGCCATGCAGTGCGTGGTCTTCAACTGCAGCGACGGGCTCGACTACCTGGCGATGGGCAAGTTCTTCAAGGGGCTCGCCTCCTCCGGCGCCTGGGCCTGCTTCGATGAGTTCAACCGCATCGACCTGGAGGTGCTGTCTGTGATTGCGCAGCAGATCCTGACCATGCAGCGCGCCAAGGCGGCGGGTGTCAAGATCCTCGAGTTTGAGGGCACCAAGCTGTCGCTGCGGCCCACGTTCAGCGTGTTCATCACCATGAACCCGGGCTATGCGGGCCGCTCGGAGCTTCCGGATAACCTCAAGTCGTTGTTCCGCACGGTGGCCATGATGGTGCCGGACTATGCGCTCATCTCCGCTATCACACTGTACAGTAACGGGTGAGTCTTGACGATAAGAGAAAGAATGCTCGATGCCTTGAAATGCCGTTATTTGAACGCCCTTGACAGCAATCGGGATGTGGATAGGGCTTCTGCGGTGCCTGTTCGGTTGACTATCATGCCAATCATGCCAAGTGCCCCGTCATGACACTCTAGGTTGGGCAATGGACTTCCCTACTCAAGCTCACGACATTTAGTTTTGTTTCCCAACCAACTAATAATTAGATCCAGGCAAACTACTCAAGGCCCCACGCTCGCCGCCGTATCACATCCTAAACCTGACACCCTTCACGCCTTCCCATGCATTTCTGGATATATTACTAATCGACCATCCCTCTCGATATAAAACTAATCGGCCATCTGCTTATCTGGAACCCCAACCCCCACACACCCTTCCCATCTCCCACTACCAGTTACCTGGAGGCCAAGGACCTGGCGCGCAAGCTGGTGGCCACGTACCGCCTGTGCTCGGAGCAGCTGTCCAGCCAGAACCACTACGACTACGGCATGCGCGCGGTTATCTCGGTGCTCCGCGCGGCCGGGTCCATGAAGCAGCGGTTCCCCGGAGAGGCCGAGGACATCCTCATGCTGCGCTCGCTCAAGGACGTGAACTTACCCAAGTTCCTGGCCCACGACATCCCCCTATTCGAGGGCATCCTGAGCGACCTATTCCCAGGGGTCACGCTGCCCAAGCCCGACTACGAGCTGCTGGGCGGCGCGATCAAGGACAACTGTGGCAAGCTCAACCTGCAGTGCACGCCCTACTTCCTGGAGAAAGTGCTCCAGCTGTACGAGATGATTCTCGTGCGCCACGGGCTCATGCTCGTCGGGCTCCCATTTGGTGCCAAGACGAGCGCGTACCGGGTGCTAGCAGGCGCGCTCACGGACCTCCACGAGCGCGGGCAGCTGGGCGAGAACAAGGCGCGGCACTTTGTGATCAATCCGAAGAGTGTCACGATGGGCCAGCTGTACGGCCAGTTTGACCCCGTCTCGCACGAGTGGCAGGACGGCGTGCTGGCCAAGACGTTCCGTAACGCGGCCACCGATACCACGCCTGACCGCAAGTGGGTGGTCTTTGACGGCCCCGTCGACGCGGTGTGGATCGAGAACATGAACACGGTGAGGGCCTAGAAATGATATACTACTATGAAGGAATCATGGGGTTATCGAGACAAATATGTATTAATAGGAGTGTATCGAGAACAGGAACACTGTGAGGGTCTAGAAATAATATACTACTGTGATGGAATAATGGGGTTATCGAGACAGATATGTATTAATAGGATTGGATCGAGAACAGCAACACGGTGAGCATCTGCCATGGCATGGTATTGTAAGCTCAAAATCAAAGGGCCCAGCTCAAGAGCTGAGTGGTGTGGGTCGAGAACATGAGCACAGAGAGGGGTTTGCCTACAAATGAAACGCCACATATGCAAGTAGTCTAAATTAGCACTTCTAAATCAGTACTATAGGGTAGGTTATTCAAATGAGCTATATACTGGTTGGGTGGAGCCGAGAGCGCGTTGGATGTGTGCTGACTTCCTACGCCTCGACTTCGCACCCACGGTCTTGCCATTGTGCCTGGTAGGGAATTCTGATTATAGTTGTTGGTTCTTTACCAACTCCCCATGCACATATTCTCCCACCTTCCCTCCCCCCCCCCCCCCCCGCCAGGTGCTGGACGACAACAAGAAGCTGTGCCTGATGAGCGGTGAGATTATCCAGATGAACGACCAGATGAACCTCATCTTCGAGGTGGCCGACCTGGCGGTGGCATCCCCCGCGACCGTGTCGCGGTGCGGGATGGTCTACGTGGAGCCCTCCAGCATCGGCTGGCAGCCGCTCATGAAGTCCTGGATGGCCAACCTTCCCGGCAAGCTGCGGGAAGAGCCTCTGTTCGGCGTGATCCTCTCGCTCTTCAACTGGCTGGTCAACCCGTGCCTGCGCTTCATCCGCCGTGAGTGCTCCGAGCTCATCTCCACGGCCGACATCAACCTACCCCAGTCCCTCATGAACATCTTCGACTCTCTCATCGATGCGTACCGGGCCCCACCCGCGGGGACGACCCCGCCCGCCGCTGGCCATGCCGAAGACGACGCGGCAGGGGGAGTGGCCGCCGCGACCGTCATTGATGGCAAGCCGCGGGACCAGGTCCTCATCGAGGGCTACTTCATGTTCGCCCTCGTGTGGTCCATTGGCGGGTCGACCGAGGTGCAAGGGCGGCCAAAGTTTGATTCCTTTGTGCGCACCCTGCTCTCCCAGGTGGACGACCTGGGCGTCGAGCTCGGCCCCGGCGTCGAGATCCGCAAGCCAAAGTTCACGATCAGCCGGCCGTTCCCTGAGGAAGGCTCCGTGTATGACTACCGGTTCGACCCCGTGAACCTGGTCTGGCGGCACTGGATGGACGCGCCCAAGGTGGGCAAGAAGGAGTCGGAGGAGGACAAGGACGAGGACGAGGCGGGCGATGGGGAAGGGGGTGGCGAACGTAAGCCTCAGTGGGAGCATTTCCATGAGATCATCGTCCCCACAATCGACACGGTCCGCTACTCGCAGGTTCTGGAGCTGCTGGTCACCCACGGGAAGCACGTCCTCTTCGGCGGCCCCACGGGCACGGGCAAGACCGTGTACGCGACTAGCGTGCTGCTCAAGGTTCTTGACAAGACGCGCTACCATGTCATCATGTCCACGTTTTCGGCGCAGACCAGCGCCAACCAGATCCAGGACATCATCGACAACAAGCTCGACAAGCGGCGCAAGGGCGTGTACGGGCCGCCCTACGGAATGCGCTCGGTCATCTTTGTCGACGACCTGAACATGCCCGCGCTCGAGGTGTACGGCGCGCAGCCGCCCATCGAGCTGCTGCGGCAGTTCCTGGACCACGGCGGCTGGTACGACCGCAGCGACCTCTCGTTCCGGCACATCATCGACGCGCAGCTGGTGGCGGCGATGGCGCCGCCGGGGGGCGGGCGCAACCCGGTCACCCAGCGACTGCTGCGGCATTTCAACCTTGTCTCCGTGTGCGACTTTGACCACGGCAGCCTGTCGTGCATCTTCCAGGTAGGGCAGAGCTGTCTCTTGGCCCCCTCTTGTCATATCCCATAGAACTAAAATCCAATCACAGCAATTATTGAGAACTGGTAGAGAAAAGCAAAGTTTACCTCTGTAGGGGGTCTTGTCTCGCCATGCCGCGACCGCTTGCACTAGGGTGTGTGAGAGTGCTTGCTGGGCACCGCTTGGGGATGGCAGGGGAGAGAAAGACTGCAAGCAGGGTGGGTTAAACGAGAGCTGGGGATGGGTTTATTCCGGGGGGGGGGGGGGGGGAAGTAGCATGGTGCAGCGGCCAAGTTCCAGGGAAGGGTTTCCTAATGAGATTTAGTGCTGCCTGTCAGGAAAAATATGCTGGCGTGCTCAATATGGTGGTTTGCCATCTGCTCACTGGCAGTTGCTTGAAGAACTAATAAATCAAGAACCAGTTACCAGCATGAAGAAGTGGAAATCCAATTTTCATTTCATTTTCTCTCTCTCTCTCTCTCTCTCTCTCTCTCTCTCTCTCTCTCTCTCTCTCTCTCTCTCTCTCTCTCTCTCTCTCTCTCTCTCTCTCTCACACACACACACACACACACACACACACACTCTCTCTCTCTCTCTCTCTCTCTCTCTCTCTCTCTCTCTCTCTCTCTCTCTCTCTCTCTCTCTCTCTCTCTCTCTCTGCATTTATGTATTCAGTTGTTTCACTTACCCTTGTTTCACTTACCCTTGTTTCACTTACCCTTGTTTCGCTCAACCTTGTTTCACTTACCCTTGTTTCACTTACCCTTGTTCCACTTAACCTTGTTCCACTGAACTTGTCTCGCTCAACCCAAACAGGTGATCGTGGACTGGTGGATGCACAAGGCCAAGCTGCCGGATGCGGTGTGTGCGGCGGGCCCCGCGCTGGTGGCCGGCACGATCGAGATCTACCAGTCCATCCAGCGGGAGCTGCTGCCCACGCCCGCCAAGAGCCACTACACGTACAACCTCCGCGACCTCAGCAAGGTAAGGACGGAGCCTCGTTACATATCCTAGTGTTGTTATATGGGCATAATGTTATACAAATACACTTCACGTCCATCTCCAGATACTTAGCGGCATACTGTAGCACTCATCGTCCGATATTCACAATGTTAAACGTTTTGGGGGGGCAACCGCTGTCCTTGTTGGACTGGCCTTTTTGGCACAAAGTACAATGGCACGAGCAATGATCCATTCTCTCTTTGGTACCGAATGGATAATATCTAATTCTTTTTCCAGCTGGTTTTACTAAGCACCAATCAAAGCTGTACATCCGCCTATTACTTCAACCTCCCTCAGGTACATTATCCAAGGCATCCTGACTTGTAAAACTGATTCGAGTAACATCTCAGAGTTGTATGTGGTAACATTGCTAACATTGTACTGTCCGCACTCCCTCCTATCTCCCGCACATCTCCCTCACACCTGCCGCAGGTCTTCCAAGGCATCGCGATGATCGGCTCCCCCGTGACCGACAAGGCGCAGCTCTCCCGCCTGTGGGCACACGAGTGCCTGCGCGTGTTCGCCGACCGGCTGGTATCCGCCGAGGACCGTTCCTGGTTCTTCAACTTCCAGATGGACGTAGTCAGCCGCCACATGGGCGTGGACATCAACACCGTGTTTGCGCCATCAGGCTCCCCCGCCGGGCATGAGGTCAAGGTGGAGGACATGCGCACGCTGCTGTTCGGGGACTTCATGAGCCCGTCAGCGGACGAGAAGTTGTACGAGCCAATCGGGAACATCCCCGGGCTACTCGCGCTCCTGGAGGAGTACCTGGTGGACTACAACGGGCAGGTGAGGGGGGGGGACACTGGCCTTACATTGGGCAGTGAAGGGGGGAAGGTTTTACTGCCTGGTGGACTACAACGGGCCATTAGGGGGGGGGACAGCTACGGCTTCACAACGCAACCCCCTTGGTGGCCTTACAAGGGAGGATGGGTTTACTTGTGCATTTTTCAATGGGCAGTCGAGGGAGGATGGCCTCTGCAATGCAATGGGCAGGTGTGGGGGGGCGTTGATGATGCACGCACTGCACGACGGCTTCGCAAAGCAACCCCCTAGTAATAATAATGTTGCAACAGGCAGGCTTTTGTGTCCGTACCCCAGGCCATGTTGACACTATCCCTCTCCTTTCTCCTGTCTGCTCCTCACCACCTCCCCCTTCCCCAATCATATCTGCTCTCTGCCACCGTTTACTCCCTCTCTTCTCCCCAATCCCGCCTTGTCTTCTCTTCCTTCTCCCCTGCACCCCGCCCACCCACACATTCAACCGCGACCACTTACATTCAACCACATTCAACCCCATTCAACCCCATTCAACCCCATTCAACCCCATCCTCCCACATTCAACCATATTCACCCACATTCACCACATGCAGAACAAGTCCAAGATGAACTTGGTCCTCTTCCTGTACGCGGCCGAGCACATCTGCCGCATCAGCCGTGTGATCCGGCAGCCCTTTGGCAACTCACTGCTGGTCGGCGTGGGCGGTTCGGGCCGCCAGTCGCTCACCAAGGTGGCCGCGTTCATGGCCGGGTACGACTTATTCCAGATCGAGCTCACGAAGAGCTACACGACGACCGAGTGGCGTGATGACCTGAGGGCGGTGCTCAAGCGTGCGGGCGCAGATGGCCGGCCGACCGTGTTCCTGTTCAGCGACACGCAGCTCAAGAGTGAGAGCTTCTTGGAGGATATCAACAACATCCTCAACACGGGCGAGGTGCCCAACCTGTACGCAAAGGATGAGGTGAGTCGTTGGGCATGCGGGGTGAGGGGGGTGAAGGGCCAAAGGAAAAGGTGGATTGATAGCCCAAGATGGTCGATAGGCGTATTGAAGTTGATTGAGGCCCGGTCTACACAGAAAGTTGGAGGGGGTAAGCGTGAAAGTTTGCGCGGGGCGAGCAGTAGGTGCGAGGGCCGACGGAATCAGTCCATGGGAATCAGCCAGCAGAGATTCTGGATTTAGTATGGGCTTTTCGGCTCGCACCAACCTTACCTTTTTGGCCCGGTTTTTAGGGGGCAAACTTTCTTGGGGAGGCCTCCCCAAGGAACTTGCTTTCCCCCCCAAACAAAAACCGAAAGTTTCCTGATGGCTGACACGTGGACAAAAACAGCCAGGTTTCTACACGGAACTAGGGCAAGGAGACAATGTCAAACGTGAAATCCGAGCGTTATCCGTACGTCGCTGCCAGATTCTAAGGGATTCCATGCGCTGACTCGCGCCAACCAAGCTTTCTTGTTTGGGTTTTTGGCCCTCCAACTTTCCGTGTAGGACCGGGCCTTACAGCCAACGATGTAGGATGATATGCCAAGGACGCCATGAGTGGACGAGGTAGCCCTTATTTGCCAATGACGAGGTAACAGGTGATAGCTTTGGGTGGGGAAGCTGCTTATAACAAATAATAAAGAAACTGAATACAAATGAAATGTTGGTGTGATCAAGCAATGCTTCCTCCCCTTCTCACACCACACAACCACGCACACACAACACGCACACGCACACACACACTCCAGGTGATCAACCTGTGCGAGGCGGTGCGCCCCAAGGCCAAGCGTGCGGGTCGTGACGGATCGGCGGGCGAGCTGTACAAGTTCTTCATCGACCAGTGCCGCGAGAGCCTGCACATGGTCATCTGCATGTCCCCCGTGGGAGACGCCTTCCGCAACCGGCTGCGCAAGTTCCCCTCTCTCGTCAACTGCTGCACGATCGACTGGTACAGCGAGTGGCCCGACGACGCGCTGCGCTCAGTTGCCGCGCAGTTCCTCTCCTCGGTCGCGATGGACAGCGAGGCCACGCGCGGCAGCGTCATCGACATGTGCATGACCTTCCACCAGGAGGTGGGGACGACTCATGCATCACTCATATAGTTGCTACTCGTTTTCTTTCACCAAGAAGTGCTTTTTCAGTTCTTGTGCCCTTTTTCTGTAGATTCTGCTGGTTCCTCACCAGTATGCATGCTGTTTCCTCACTTCCTTAACCGCTTTTGCACAGATGCTTCGTATAGTTGGGTGTTCCTGATGTATTTTACTGTCACTTGCACCCCATTCCCGCCCCCCCCCCCCCTCCCACCCTTTCTTTTCCCATGGCCACCCTTCCCCCTTCCAGATCCGCCACCTGGCAGAGCGCTTCATGCGTGAGCTGCAGCGGCACTACTACGTGACGCCCACGAGCTACCTGGAGCTGATCACCACCTACAAGACGCTGCTGGCGCAGAAGCGCGACCAGGTGATGACCGTGAAGCGACGCTATGAGGTCGGCCTCGAGAAGCTGCTGTCTGCCGAGGACCAGGTTACGGTGATGAAGCGTGAGCTGGAGGACCTCAAGCCGGTGCTCATCCGCACGGCCAAGGAGACGGAGGACCTGCTGGTCGTGATCAACCGGGAGACCAAGGAGGCAGAGGCCAAGCGCGCGGTCGTGGAGGTGGAGGAGGCGACTGCGAACAAGAAGGCGACCGAGGCCAAGGCGATCAAGGACGACTGTGAGGCCGAGCTGGCGGTCGCGATGCCGATGCTGCAGGCCGCGATCGAGGCGCTCAACACGCTGACCAAGAACGACATCACCGAGGTCAAGTCGATGAAGTCGCCGCCCAACGCGGTCAAGCTGGTCATGGAGGCGGTCTGCATCATGAAGAACGTCAAGCCCAAGCGCGTGCAGGACCCGGCCAACCCGGTCAAGAAGATCGAAGACTACTGGCCAAGCGCGCAGGGCATGCTCAACGACCCGGGCTTCCTGACCTCGCTCGAGACGTACGACAAGGACCACATCGCGCCGGACGTGATCGGCCGCATCCGGCCCTACATCTCGATGCCTGACTTTGACCCGGAGGTGGTCAAGAAGGCGTCCAAGGCTGCGTTCGGTCTGTGCTGCTGGGTGCGGGCCATGGAGAGCTACGACCGCGTCGCCAAGGTGGTCGCCCCTAAGCAGGCCGCGCTGGCGGAGGCCGAGGCCGAGTTCAACGAGCTCATGGCGGTGCTCGCCGTCAAGAAGGCCGAGCTCAAGGAGGTGGGTGCATTGCGAGCGGTAATTAGCACTCTGTTCCTCGAGAATTATGTTGTGTGAAGTTGTGTGCATGTGTATGTGCAATTATGAGCGTGCAGGTATTCTGCTGATGAGTCAGCAAGGCAGATCATTTTGCACAGAGAACACGGCATCATGGTGTACCCCACCCCAATGTCCCACTAACTCCCATTTACCCCCACGTGTCCTAACCCCCTCAACCCCCCCGGTTCCCCCGGCAGGTGGAGGACAAGCTGGCGGCGCTCAACGCCAACCTGGCGGAGATGGAGGCCAAGAAGCGACAGCTGGAATGCGACGTGGACAACTGCGCGCGCAAGCTGGTGCGTGCAGAGAAGCTGATCGGCGGGCTGGGCGGGGAGAAGGTGCGCTGGACCTCGGTCGCCGCCGAGCTGTCGGTGGAGTACTCCAACCTGGTGGGCGACGTGCTCCTCTCCGCCGGGTACATCGCCTACCTGGGCGCGTTCACGGTGACCTACCGGCACAGCACGCTGGCTGACTGGGCGCACCTGTGTGGCGGCAAAGCCGTCCCGTGCTCCAAGGAGTTCAAGCTGCTGCGCACGTTGGGTGAGCCCGTCAAGATCCGCGAGTGGGTCATCCACGGCCTCCCCAACGACTCCTTCTCGATCGACAACGCAATCATCATGAGCAAGGCGCGCCGCTGGCCGCTCCTGATCGACCCGCAGGGGCAGGCGAATAAATGGATCAAGGCCAAGGAGAAAGCGGCCGGTCTCGAGGTCGTCAAGCTGAGCGACAGCGACTTTCTGCGCAAGCTGGAGAACTGCGTCCAGTTCGGCCTCCCGGTCCTGCTCGAGAACGTGGGTGAGGAGCTGGATCCAACGCTGGAGCCGCTGCTGCTCAAGTCCACCTACAAGCAGGTGAGTGGGGGAAGGATGGGCGAACTTTGGGCACTGACTGAGATCTTAGCGGCACCCCTTGTCCGATTTTCCGCGCTGGCCCGGATAGGGATCCCGGTTTGCACATCACAAACCAGCGATCAACTCATGTCCATCAACCATCGTGCATTTTTGCGGTCGCTCACCGCCTTCATAAATAACCCTAACCGCAGGGCACGTCGCTCATGATCCGCCTGGGCGACTCGGACATCCCGTACGACGAAAACTTCCGCTTCTACATCACGACCAAGCTGCGCAACCCGCACTACCTGCCCGAGATCAGTGTGAAGGTCACGCTGCTCAACTTCATGATCACGCCCGAGGGGCTGGAGGACCAGCTGCTGGGCATCGTGGTCGCCAAGGAGCGGCCCGACCTGGAGGAGGAGAAGACGCAGCTGGTGCTGCAGGTGAGGGGAAAGGTTGGATGGTACAGTTTCGGCAGTAAAGAAGTCTGCTGCAGGATGTGCTGCAGCAGAGGGGGACTTTCTTAGTTGTTATCGGCTCAGTGGGCATTGTCTTTGATGAAGCGAGGGCATCACATTTACGGGCTGAAGGGGCATGTTATGACGTGTTATGAATTGTTTCGTGTTTCGTTGTTTGTGGCAGCACGTGATATCAAGTGTCTGCTGCACTGAGTTGCAAGTGCAAGGCACCACCTGTTTTTTTTTTTCTTGTATCTGTTCCTGTGCTCACTTTGCCTATCTCCTTTTCTCTCGGCTCTCCCTTGAAATGTACTCCCCCGTAACTCTCCCTGCAGAGCGCGGAGAACAAGCGTCAGCTCAAGGAGATCGAGGACAAGATCATCCAGGTGCTGTCGTCGAGCGAGGGCAACATCTTGGAGGACGAGACGGCTATCAACGTGATCTCCTCCTCCAAGGTGCTCTCCAACGAGATCGCCGAGAAGCAGAAGGTGGCCGAGCGCACCGAGGCCAAGATCGACGACACGCGGAAGGGCTACAACCCAGTCGC
Organism: Mesostigma viride; assembly: GCA_009746045.1. NCBI lineage: Eukaryota > Viridiplantae > Streptophyta > Mesostigmatophyceae > Mesostigmatales > Mesostigmataceae > Mesostigma > Mesostigma viride. The sequence goes on from RPFO01000213.1 coordinate 11,471,607, forward strand.
CCACCACGTGTCGCTCCTCTTCTTCACCATCTCCGACCTGTGCAACATCGAGCCCATGTACCAGTACTCCCTCGGCTGGTTCATCAACCTGTTCGTCGCGTCCATCGCCAACAGCGAGGCGTCCCGCAACCTCAAGGCGCGCATCGCGTCGCTGAACGACCACGTGACCTACTCGCTCTACTGCAACATTTGCCGCTCGCTGTTCGAGAAGGACAAGCTGCTCTTCTCGCTCCTGCTCACCGTCACCGTGCAGGCCTCGCGCGGCCACGTCTCCCATGCCGAGTTCCGCTGGCTGCTCACGGGGGGGGTCGGCGTCGAGCACGACGTGGGCCACAACCCGGCCCCGGAGTGGCTCTCCGATAAGCAGTGGCACGAGATCGCACGGCTGTCCAAGTTCGAGGCGTTTGCAGGCTACGACGCTGACGTGCGTCGCGACTCGGCCGCATGGCGCCCCATCTATGAGAGCGGGTCTCCCCACACGGAGCAGCTGCCCGGGAAATGGGAGACGGAGCTCGACGGCTTCCGCAAGCTGCTCATCCTGCGCACGCTGCGGCCCGACAAGATTGTATCCGCGGTACAGCAATATGTGATCCTTGCCATGGGGCAGAAGTTTGTCGAGCCGCCCCCGTTCGACCTCTCAGGCTGCTACGCCGACTCCTCGGCGGTCACCCCGCTCGTCTTCATCCTCTCGCCGGGCTCCGACCCGATGGCCACGCTGCTGCGCTTCGCCGAGTCCACCCACATGGCAGTCGACAGCATCAGCCTTGGCCAGGGCCAGGGGCCCAAGGCCGCGCAGATGATATCGCGCGCCGTCCACTCAGGCACGTGGGTTGTGCTACAAAACTGCCACCTGGCAGTCTCCTGGATGCCCAAGCTGGAGCGCATCTGCGAGGGGATCACGCCGGACACGACCAACCCGGCGTTCCGCCTCTGGCTGACCAGCTACCCGTCCGACAAGTTCCCCGTCTCCATCCTCCAGAACGGCGTCAAGATCACCAACGAGCCGCCCAAGGGCCTGCGCGCCAACCTGCTGCAGTCGTACCTGTCGGACCCGATTAACAACCCCGAGTTCTTCGACGGCAACGCCAAGCCGCGCGAGTTCCACAAGATGCTCTTCGGCCTCTGCTTCTTCCACGCGTTCGTGCAGGAGCGCGTCAAGTTCGGGCCGCTCGGCTGGAACATCCCGTACCAGTTCAGCGACCCGGACCTCAAGATCTCGGTTGCGCAGCTGTCAATCTTCCTGAACGAGTTCCCGGGAGTCAACTTCCACGCACTGTGCTACCTCACGGGCGAGTGCAACTACGGCGGCCGCGTCACGGACGGCCACGACCGCCGCACGATCATGTCGATCCTCAACGGCATCTACTGCGCGGGCATCCTGAACGATGGCTACGCGCTCTCGCCCTCGGGCCTCTACGTGGCGCCCAAGGAGGGGCCGCACGAGTCGTACGTCAAGTACATACGCAGCCTCCCGCTGTCGACGGCGCCCGAGGTGTTTGGCCTGCACGCAAACGCGGACATCACCAAGGACCAGCAAGAGACCCACCTGCTGTTCGACTCGATCCTGCTCACGCTCTCGCGCACGTCGTCCTCGGGCGAGAAGAGCAAGGAGGAGGTGCTGGAGGAGCTCGCGGCGGGCATCCTCGAGGAGCTTCCCCCCGCGTTTGACATCGAGCTTGCAGCGTACGACTACCCGGTCTTGTACGAGGAGTCGATGAACACGGTCCTCGTGCAGGAGCTCGTGCGCTTCAACCGGCTCACCGACTGCATCCGCAACAGCCTCGTCGAGCTGCGCAAGGCAGTCAAGGGGCTCGTGGTCATGTCCACTGACCTGGAAGCGGTCGCCAACGCCATGTACGACGGCAAGGTGCCCGGCATGTGGGCGGCGCGCAGCTACCCGTCGATGAAGCCGCTCGCGTCTTACGTGGCTGACCTGGTGGAGCGGCTGCGCATGCTCGCCGGGTGGATCGAGAGCGGGCCGCCGACCAAGTTCTGGATCAGCGGCTTCTTCTTCACGCACGCGTTCCTCACGGGGGTGCTCCAGAACTACGCGCGCAAGTACAAGATCCCCATCGACACGATCAAGTTTGACTTTGAGACCATGCCCGAGGACGCGGATTTCTCGGTCCGCCCGGCCGACGGCGCGTACGTGGACGGCATGTTCATGGAGGGCGCGCGCTGGGACGCCACCCACTCGCAGATCGCCGAGTCGTTTCCCAAAGTGCTCTACTCCAAGGGGCCGGTGCTGCTGCTCAAGCCGTGCGAGCAGCGGCGCGAGTTCCCCCACTACTCCTGCCCGGTCTACCGCACCGCTGAGCGCCGCGGCGTGCTGGCGACAACGGGCCACAGCAGCAACTTTGTCATGGACGTCAACCTGCCCAGCGACAAGGAGGCCAGCCACTGGGTCAAGCGCGGCGTGGCCATGCTCATGTCGCTCAGCGATTAGAGTGCCACCAGGCTGGGGGGGGGGGGGGGGCACTACTGTGCTGGACTTTGCGCAGAGGATGGGATCCAGCCAACCATGCAAAGGGTTTGTGGTTGGCTGGCAGGATTTTATTGCTGCATGGAAGTCTGTGGTGGTGGGGTGGTGCTAGCGTCCTGGGGTGGTGTGTGGTGTCGTGGATTAACCCCATGGGTTGATATGGCACTTAGTACATAGGCGGATGTCTTATTCCCTGGTCATGCTGTCACTGAGCTCGATGTGCTTGACAGTGTTGTCGCACCCCTCGTCGGCTGTTATCATGGGATGGAAGGCAGCATCAGATGGGAAGGCCCCTGCTGTTTCAGCTGCCGCTGGTTGATCTGCTGTGTATATAAGTAGTGTTTTACGGCATGCTGCAAGACTGTGGCCGCTGCTTGCAGTTTGCGCTGGAAATGACTGGGAAATGCTATTAGTAATTGAGCTCTGGCTGGATGGTGAAACATCCGCTGATATCTAGCTTGCATAAGTAAGTAAGTACTTGCGTGTCATGCGCAAAGGCATGCCACGGAGTACTATGCTAATCTCATTAGAAAAATAATTACACAAAAGTTTAAACAAATATCGTCGTGCATCATCCCCCAACCGTTAAGCACTAGATGGGGATGTAATCCTCATCCGAGCTGTCCTCTACTGTAATGGCAGACGAGGCGGTAGTGTAGCGGCTATCCTCAGGACCAATAACCTCGACCTGCGGACTTCTACCCTGGCTAGCAACGGGCCGCGGGGCCCGTGGGGAGAAAACAGGAGCATACCCCTCGGGAAGGTGCTTATCGCAGATGGCAGCCCATTTCTCCTTGTCAATCATGCGGGCGCGGAGTACGGATAGCCCTGCATCTTCAAGCAGTTGTGTCACATAGGTCCGGGTCGCGCCGCGCCGGTGCCCGGCGCGCGCAAGTTTGCCAGTGGGTTGCGATGGGACAAGGGGACCCTGCCATAGGAATAGGTGTCTACCTGGTTGGCCCGTCCCCCCCGGCAGGGCCCACATCGGTATTCACCTGGTCTGTGCGGGCAAGATGGCCGGCAAAGAGGAGGCGGCGGTGTCGGATGGTATGGGTGACAAGAGGGAGCTCACAGTAGAGCTCGGCCCGGGTGCGGCGTTAATTCTTGGTAGCGGGCGCCGAGGATATGACGGAGCACTCGAGTGACGGGCATATTGCCGTCGCTCCTACCAACCACGTACGGGCAATGGTGAGGGGGGGCCACCCCAGCTTCCTGCATCGTTCCCGGCAGGTTCAACCGGCGGTGAGGCATCGCTGCTGGAGCACCCGAACCCCGCCGACGCCGAGCAGCGGCGCAAGCTGCCACCATTCTTGCCAGTGGATGGAGTGATTGATGCTCCCTTGTTTTCTGCCAGGCAAGTGATTGATGGCTGCGGGCAGCGGGGCATCACGTTGGTGCACCAAGCAGCTGCGGCACTGCAGCGGTGCGCCGACAGCCTAGATGCATGCACATTGCCGGTGGCGGAAACTGCGCGGCGGGTCACCATGCCAGTTATGCCGGCAACCCCGGCAGACGTCCCAGCACCAACCATGCCTCGGGAAGCAACCCGCGAGGAGCGGATGTCACGGGTGCCGAGGACAGTCACGGTGGCAAAGCACCCTGATGGGTCCCCGGCTATCGCTTTCCAGGCAATAAGCGAGGACGGCACTTGTTGGGGCCCTATGGTGTGCCCCAGCGCAAAGTCCGTCACCAAGCTGGATGGCGGAGCGGCGGGCCGCTCGTGATCACCATGGAGCTGGCCAAAATGTGTGGTGCGACCCGTGAGAACGGCGGGCTCATAGACAGCACCGTTCTCGTGGAGGGATGGAAAGGGCCAGCGGCGCGACCCGATGCAATGACTTCCATGCTGATCAACGTCATCCTCAACCCCACGGACCCAAAGCGGATGGCCTGCGTGGCTGTGCCGGCCTTGGTGGTCGACAGGTGTGGGTATGCGGCCCTTATCGGGATGGACGTCATGTATCGCCTCGGGCTCATAATTGACCCTTGGCTGGAGGTTGCGACCTACCGCCGTGATTGGCAGGGGGAGGGGAAGCAAAAGGCGCTTCTTCCCATTCAGTGCAGCAGCGAAACGGAGCCTAACCCGCAGGGGGTGATGTCGCTAGGCGCGTGTGTAGCTGCAGCCGGTGCCACCCGCGGCTACTTATTTGAAAATGTAGTGGCGGTGGACAGTCCCAGCCCCACTGTTCGGGAGGATTGGGGCACCATTGTGGGTATTTTGGGGGAACCCATGGTGTCGGACAATGCCGGGCTGGGAGGGAATACCCATCGGCTTCGCGCGTTCTGGACCAACATCGCTGGCCAAGGTTCTACGCAGGCGGTGATGCAGCACGTCGCTAGCCAGTGGGTGGGTGGGTGGGTGGGTGGGTGGGTGGGTGGGTGGGTGGGTGGGTGGGTGGGTGGGTGGGTGGGTGCACACAATCCTACCGGTCTTTTCTATCTAGATGGAGCCAGACCCTAGTGGTCTCTCCTGGCATTCTTCACCCAGGTGCGAATACGCTTCTTCCCTACAGTGGGCCAGGGGGGGGGCAAGCAAGCAAGCACACACTGACGTACATGCCACAGAGTACCATGCTAATCTCATTAATATAATAACACTTTGCATGCCAGCTTAGTGGCAGAGCCGGCCACGAGGTAGCCATGGCTGTCGGAGCTCATAACTTTCACGTTTGAGCACCGAATTTAGCCGTGAATATCACAATCGCTTCGTCTTTCTAAGACGCACATGCTGATATAATTTTCCGACGCTATTACGCAATATATGGCGAACAAACGCGCCTCGACGCAACGCAGCCTGGCGGCTGCGCTCGGCAATGAAAATACGTCTGCAGCTCCGGCTGCAGCTTCGCCATCAGGTCCGGCAGGCGGCGATGACACTAGTCGTGCACTGGTGGTCGTCCAGCAACCTCCCGGGCTTAACGCCTCGCCATCTGCATCGCCTGACCCCAAGCGCACCCGCTCAGCCGACCAAACAGGAGGGTCTTCACGCCCTTCAGAACCGAGCTTTCGGCCCCGGCCTTTCAAGGTCGACGATTACGACTGGGCCAACCCGTCTCCGACCGATGCTATGCGCTGCATCTTCTTCGGGGATTACGCTTCGATTTACGACCTGTGCCACCATCTCCACTCCAACCGTCGCCTCCTCCTCCCGGACGGCCGCCGATGGCTCCCCCTCCCGCTGCCCGGAAACATCCCCCGCCCCGAACTCCAGCACGCCATCCTCAACTCCCTTCTCCAGCGCTCCGACGGCGAGATCTGGGCTCCATCCATCACCGCCCCCACACTCCGTTCCATCCTGACGGAAGCCTTCCAGCAGCACGTGACCCCCCTTGCTGCCGACATTTCAGCAATCGGCGGCACGCTGACTGCTGAACTTCCTCACATTTCCACCGCCGCCGCCTCCACCTCCACTGCCGTTTCCGCCTTCACTGCCGACATCAAAGCCCAGCTCCTCGACCTCGACCAACGCCTTCAAGCCACCGCCACCGCCCTTGAGAGCTTGCATGACACCGCCGGCCTCACCGCCCAAGCGGTGCAGGAAATCGCTGCCCAGCCGGCACCTGCTGGCCCGGCCAGTGATGTTCCCTCCACCTGGGCGGACTTGCTTAAGCATCATACCACCTCCACCACCTCCACCATCGCGGCACAACTCAAGCAACAAGCCCTCGACCTTCGCGAGGCGGCCGAGCTCGACAAGCGCAGCCACAATGTCATCGTCAAGCACTTCGACCAGCCGGCAGGTGAGACCTCCACGAGTCTCCTTGAGGCAGTTAAGCGCGCCATTCTTGCCCCCATGTTATACTCACTGGTGAGCTGGACATGTCGGCTGTCCGCCTCCCCCGCGCGCGGGGAAGGCTGGCCCGGCACCCGTGCTCCTCACCTTTAAGTACATGACGGACAAGCTGGCGTTCCTTAAATGCCGCAAGAAGCTCTCGGAGACTCGCTTCACGCTGGACGACGACTTGACCTTGGCCCAGCAACAGCGGCGACGCGAGCTATGGCCGACCTACCTTCAGCTCCGGCAGCGTGCAGGGGGGAAGCCGGTATACTGGAGGGGGGCGGTCATCCACGTTGACCACAAGCCCTGGCAGGCCCCTCCTGCCACCCCAGACTAGGGAATATACCAGTAGTGTAGATTAGATAGGCTTAGCCTTTGCAAGTGGCCCACGCGCATGTGCGCCCATAATGGCCCCCATGGATGATGCTTTCAGTATTTAGCCGCGCCCAGCCTACAATGGGACCTCCCATGGATGATGCATTAAGAATTTAGCCATGCGATGCCTATGCAGGGAGCTACTCTCTGCTGAGATGCCATGTGTACACCAGCTATAGCCTAGCCACATACCCTCCACCCCATATGTCATGCAGGCCTTCTAGGCCCTCTCCTCAAGCCCCCCCTGGGTGCCTGTGCTTGTTAAGGAGGCATGAACCATCATGGCGGTGCAGGTGCACCTTGTGCACCCAGAGCAGGTGATAGTTGTACATCCTCCACCTGCAGGTTGTAGCCCTGATTGTATTACAAACCCATAGATGCCCCTTTCTCAGGGCTATGTGTTACATATGCTCCCAACGGAGCTATGATTTTAATTACACATCAATCCGGCGCAGCGCCGGGGCGTTCCGCGGTAATTCCCGCGCGAAAGTTGACGAAATTCGGTGCGCGCGTGCAATGTTGACTGAAATTCGGTGTGCAAGGCTATGGTAGCTGAAAATTTATTGCTCACGGAATACGAAGCCATTGTGTACCGGATTTCGCTTGTTCGAACGGCATTGTCATAGGGAAAAATATTATTCACAAAAAAACTCGCGAAACGCTGCTGTGTTGGGTGTGAACGAGGACAAGCACGCAGTTGGCGCAGTTTTTGCTCGCCGTCCGACCAGACCCGTGCATCTTTAAGGTAAGGTCTCGTTGCCCAAACTAATTGACGGTGGAAGCGAACACGTTCTATACCAGTTCCTTACATCATTTTAAAGAAACCAGCGTAGGATTTCCCTTAATTTTGCGTTTCCGATTTTTACGCCCCTTCCGCGAAAAAGTGAGAATTATAGGAGCGCTGACAGGGGCAACACTGCATGTCGTGCTTTTAATCGCTTTTTCGTCTTTTCTTGCAGCTATATGACTTCGCTTGGGAGCAGCAACATCGCCCGGTGTTTATCCTGCGGGCGGGGCTTGCTGGCCCCGTCCGGAGTGTGCTCGGGGTGCGGGAAAAACCACAGCTACTGGTTTATAACGTCGACAACCCCCCATTTTCTGGTCATTAACCGGCGTATTCTTGTGGTTTAAGCTTCCGGCGACGGGCGAAAAGAGCTCTTACCATGACGGCATGCTCTGGGGAGGCGTTCCGAGAAGGACTGGGGCGGGCAGGCAAATTTACACGCGACAGTGCCCGCACGTCGCCTGCGCACCCCGGCGTACAAGGCAAAGCGCAGTGTTTCCCTCCTGGACGGCCCATCGCTGCCTTTGCCGGGCGGCATGTTGGGGAGGCGGCTCCTTCTTCCTTTCTTACCGCCCGTTTCATAGTTCATACCCCGTGAGTTTCCCAACGGAGGCGTGTTAATGATGAGCGGCTGCATGCATGAATGAACGGGTGTATGAATGAGGGAGGGAGGGAGGGAGGGAGGGAGGGAGGGAGGGAGGGAGGGAGGGAGGGAGGGAGGGAGGGAGGGAGGGAGGGAGGGAGGGAGGAGGGGGAGGGAGGGAGGAGGGAGGGAGGGAGGGAGGGAGGGAGGGAGGGAGGGAGGGAGGGAGGGAGGGAGGGAGGGAGGAGGGAGGGAGGGAGGGAGGGAGGGAGGGAGGGAGGGAGGGAGGGAGGGAGGGAGGGAGGAGGGAGGGAGGGAGGGAGGGAGGGAGGGAGGGAGGGAGGGAGGGAGGAGGGAGGGAGGGAGGGAGGGAGGGAGGGAGGGAGGGAGGGAGGGAGGGAGGGAGGGAGGGAGGGAGGGAGGGAGGGAGGGAGGGAGGGAGGGAGGGAGGGAGGGAGGGAGGGAGGGAGGGAGGGAGGGAGGGAGGGAGGGAGGGAGGGAGGGAGGGAGGGAGGGAGGGAGGAGGAGGGAGGGAGGGAGGAGGGAGGGAGGGAGGGAGGGAGGGAGGGAGGGAGGGAGGGAGGGAGGGAGGGAGGAGGGAGGGAGGGAGGGAGGGAGGGAGGGAGGGAGGGAGGGAGGGAGGAGGGAGGGAGGGAGGGAGGAGGGAGGGAGGGAGGAGGGAGGGAGGGAGGGAGGGAGGGAGGGAGGGAGGGAGGGAGGGAGGGAGGGAGGGAGGGAGGGAGGGAGGGAGGGAGGGAGGGAGGGAGGGAGGGAGGGAGGGAGGGAGGGAGGGAGGGAGGGAGGGAGGAGGGAGGGAGGGAGGGAGGGAGGGAGGGAGGGAGGGAGGAGGGAGGGAGGGAGGGAGGGAGGGAGGGAGGGAGGGAGGGAGGGAGGGTATGTATGACTGCGTGCGTGCGTGCGTGCGTGCGTGCGTGCGTGCGTGCGTGCGTGCGTGCGTGCGTGCGTGCGTGCGTGCGTGCGTGCGTGCGTGCGTGCGTGCGTGCGTGCGTGCGTGCGTGCGTGCGTGCGTGCGTGCGTGCGTGCGTGCGTGCGTGCGTGCGTGCGTGCTACGTGTATGCATGGGTGGGTGGATACATGTGTATGTGTGTGTGGTGGGTGGGTAAGGGATCGACGTGTGTGTGTGTATGTGTGTGTGTGTGTGTGTGTGCTTCTCTGCTTAGGCGTTGGAGCACACGCATGCACTGGAGGAAGGGGGTGATGAAAACCCAGACCAACTGTCGCACCCACCCCTCCACCTTCACCAAGCGTAAGGCCAAGCGTGCCATGGGGGTAGGGTAGCGGACGCAAGTCACCAACGTCAGGGTGCTCACCAGGCTGGTGGATGAGAAGATGGGGGGCAGGCCCCTGTCAGATGCAGAGAAGAAGAAAAGGAAAAGGATGCAGCAGGGCCGTGAGAACGTGCCCCCGGGTGTGGCATTAGCCACTATATAGCTAGCTAGCTGGCTAGAGGTGTGTTATTAATGCATTGTACTATAGGCATGTGCCCCCAAGTATGCCTTCCTGCATTGTAAATATGATGCATAATGTAATGATGTGTTGTTTGGAACCTTCTGTACACCAAGGTGGAATGATTGCCATGAAACCCTTGTAAGAACAATAGAAAGCTGCTTTTTCTGTGGTATTTATGCTAGCATCTGTCACCAATTTGTCATCCAACCAGCCTGAAGCTTTGTGGGCAGGCTGCATGGGATGTGTTTCGAACATGTGCCAAGTTCTAGCTCCAACTGAGTCCACTTGGGTCTTATATATGTGCAAACCTATGATGAAATACTTGGAAAACACTGAAAAACTGCATTTTGGGTATTTATGCTAGCATTTGTCACCAATTTGTCATCCAACCAGCCTGAAACTTTGTGGGCATGCTGCATGGGATGTGTTTAGAACATGTGCAAAGTTCCAGGCCCAACTGAGTTCATTTGTGTCATTATGTATGCATATGTGTGATAAAACCCTTAAAAAACCATGAAAAACTGCATTTTTTGGGTATTTATGCTAGCATTTGTCACCAATTTGTCATCCAACCAGCCTGAAACTTTGTGGGCATGCTGCATGGGATGTGTTTAGAACATGTGCAAAGTTCCAGGCCCAACTGAGTTCATTTGGTGTCATTATGTATGCATATGTGTGATAAAACCCTTAAAAAACCATGAAAAACTGCATTTTTTGGGTATTTATGCTAGCATTTGTCACCAATTTGTCATCCAACCAGCCTGAAACTTTGTGGGCATGCTGCATGGGATGTGTTTAGAACATGTGCAAAGTTCCAGGCCCAACTGAGTTCATTTGATGTCATTATATATGCATACATGCCAGAAAGTGCTGAAAATACGGTATTTTTTGCTAGCAAATGTCACCATGTTACCATGGTGCCGACTCCCAAAAAATTTTTTGACCACATGGCATCATAAGATATCTGATTAGGTACCTTGGTGCCAAATTTGAGGCCAAACTGACTATTAGCCTATCTTGAAATAATTACCAGGGAACAAAAACGCGTTTTTGGATTGATGTGTAATTAATTAATTAATAATAACACAAACGTTAAATATATAATTTAAAAAACTAAAAGCTAAATTAAAGCCTGAATACATGCCTAACTGTGCGTGCAGGAGCAAACTAGCCCCCATGCAATTGAATAGAATGTGTCAGGACTGGGGAAGTTGTACGCCGGCCGTTTTGTCACAACCACATCAATCCGAAAACCCATTTTCTTCCCCTGGAAATTATTTGGAGAAGGAATAATGGTCAGTTTGACCTCAAATTTGGCACCAAGGTTCCTTATCAGATATCTTATGATGCCATGTGGTCAAAAAAAATTTTGGGAGTCGGCAGCATGGTAACATGGTGACATTTGCTAGCAAAAAATACCGTATTTTCAGCACTTTGTGGCATGTATGCATGTATAAAGACATCAAATGAACTCAGTTGGGCCTGTGACTTTGCACATGTTCTAAACACATCCCATGCAGCATGCCCACAAAGTTTCAGGCTGGTTGGATGACAAATTGGTGACAAATGCTAGCATTAATACCCCAAAAATGCTGTTTTTCATGGTTTTCCAAGGGTTTTATCACACATATGCATACATAATGACACCAAATGAGCTCAGTTGGAGCTGAAACTTTGCACATGTTCTAAACACATCCCATGCAGCATGCCCACAAAGTTTCAGGCTGGTTGGATGACAAATTGGAGACAAATGCTAGCATAAATACCCCCAAAATGCAGTTTTTCATGGTTTTCCAAGGGTTTTATCACACATATGCATACATAATGACACCAAATGAGCTCAGTTGGAGCTGAAACTTTGCACATGTTCTAAACACATCCCATGCAGCATGCCCACAAAGTTTCAGGCTGGTTGGATGACAAACTGGTGACAAATGCTAGCAAAAAAAAAAACCAAAATGCAGTTTTTCTTGGCTTTCCAAGGGTTCCAACACATGGGTGCCTATATCAATGAACTCAGTTAAGCCTAGAACTTTGCACAGCTCATAAAAACATCTATGTTAACTGCCCACAGAGATTCAGACTGTTTGCATGACAAATAGGTGACAGATGCTAGCAAACATAGCACAAAAAATGCAGTTCCTAGTAATTATTTTTCAAGGGTTTCATCCCATAGTTGCAAGTCAACCATTCCAGTTTGGGATATATAGTCAGGTTCCCAACAACACATCTTGATGATATATTATGTGATATTGCAGGAAGGCAGACTTAGGGGCACACGCCCATGATACAACGTCAACATGTACATCAACAACACACACGTAACTTAGCTAATCATCATAATAAAAAGCACACCTTCCCCACCCACCCACCCACCCACCCACCCACCCACCCACCCACCCACCCACCCACCCCCACCCACCCACCCACCCACCCACCCACCCACCCACCCACCCACCCACCCACCCACCCACCCACCCACCCACCCACCCACCCACCCACCCACCCACCCACCCACCCACCCACCATGCACCCACCCACCGATATAACTACGCACTCACGCACGCACGCACGCACGCACGCACGCACGCACGCACGCACGCACGCACGCACGCACGCACGCACGCACGCACGCACGCACGCACGCACGCACGCACGCACGCACGCACGCACGCACGCACGCACGCACGCACGCACACACAGTCATGCCTTCCCTCCCTCTCCCTCCCTCCCTCCCTCCCTCCCTCCCTCCCTCCCTCCCTCCCTCCCTCCCTCCCTCCCTCCCTCCCTCCCTCCCTCCCTCCCTCCCTCCCTCCCTCCCTCCCTCCCTCCTCCCTCCCTCCCTCCCTCCCTCCCTCCCTCCCTCCCTCCCTCCCTCCCTCCCTCCTCCCTCCCTCCTCCCTCCCTCCCTCCTCCCTCCCTCCCTCCGTCCCTCCCTCCCTCCTCCCTCCTCCCTCCCTCCCTCCCTCCTCCCTCCTCCCTCCCTCCCTCCCTCCCTCCCTCCCTCCCTCCCTCCCTCCCTCCCTCCCTCCCTCCCTCCCCTCCCTCCCTCCCTCCCTCCCTCCCTCCCTCCCTCCCTCCTCCCTCCCTCCCTCCCTCCCTCCCTCCCTCCCTCCCTCCTCCCTCCCTCCCTCCTCCCTCCCTCCCTCCCTCCCTCCCTCCCTCCCTCCCTCCCTCCCTCCCTCCCTCCCTCCCTCCCTCCCTCCCTCCCTCCCTCCCTCCCTCCCTCCCTCCCTCCCTCCCTCCTCCCTCCCTCCCTCCCTCCCTCCCTCCCTCCCTCCCTCCCTCCCTCCCTCCCTCCCTCCCTCCCCCCATCATTCATGCATGCATTCATTCATGCATGCATCCACTCATTCATGAACATGCCTCCGTTGGCCAGGGGTTCAAAATGATGCAACAGGCACCAAAAAAGGGAGAAGGAGCCGCCTCCCCAACGTGCCGCCCGGCGACGGCAGCGATGGGCCCAGGGGGGAACAGTGCGCTTTGTCTTGTTCGCCGGGGTGAGCCGGCGGGGTGCGGGCACTGTCGCGTTTTATTTAGCCCGCCCGCCCCAGTCCTTCTCGGAGTGCCTTCTCAGGCCATGGCGTCAGGGTAAGAGTTCGTTTCGCCCGTCGCCGGACGCTTAAACCACTAGACTACGCCGGTTAATTACGACAAGAAAGCGGGTTACGACGATAGAAACCAGTAGATGGTGGTTCTCCCGCACCCCGGGCACACCAGCGACGTCGGCAGCGAGCCCCGCCCGCAGGTTATGCAGCTGACGATGTTGCTCTGCCCAAGGGAAGTCATAAAGCTGCAAAAAAAGGGGTAAAAGCGATTAAATCCACGACATGCATTTTTGCCCCTGTTAGCGCTCCTATAAATCTGACTTTTACGGGAAAATCGCGTGCAACATGGAAACGCAAAATTAAGGGAATCGCTGTGCTGGATTTCTTCGAAATGATATATGGAATCGTTCGAAAGTGTGCCCTCCCACCAGTAGCGTCTAATCTGTGCTAGCCATGACCTTGAACACGCAGGGGTGGCTGCGCTCGGCGCGCGAAACTGGCCACTGCTGCGTGTTTGCCCTCGCACACACACACACAAAAAAGCTGTTTACCGACCTTTTTTTTGCAGAATAAATTTCCTTACGTCAATGCCGATCGAACAAGCGAAATCCGGTACAAAATGGCTTCGTAATCCGTGCACAGTAAATTTTCACGCTACCATAGCCTTCGCAATGGAATTTGCACTCAACATCTCCCGCGCGCACCGAATTTCGTCAATTTCACCCCGGAATTACCGCGGACACTTTGGCGCGGCGTCGGATTGATGTGACTGATGGGATATTCAAATTTTAAACTGCAGTTTACTGCACTGTCCCATGCACCACCATGATCTCGAGGGTTGAGGCTAGCTCCATAATCGATTCCTAATGAAAGTAAGTTTCAAATATATACTTTTTTAGTTCATTACAACCGGCCAAGGATAACCATGTCTCATATACACTCGATCCGTGTGGCCCAGCCACATTTTCACGCTTGCTCTCTCTACCCTACCAAGTAGAATCCCTAGCCCTAGCCCCTACCCCTCCCTCACATGTATTGGATGGATACAACTAATGATCTGGATGCATGCGATTAGTCATTATAGAAGCAATCACATCAACACTTGCCGCCAGCCATAAGTGGTTGGAGCGATATCTGCGCTAGCCTGGCATCGTGTGCATAGCAGGTTTACCTGTGGATACAAAACATTACAGTTATCACTGCCATGGTCATGTGCATCTTGCAAATGCGCTGACCACCTGCTGAAGACTGCATTAATTTGCATGTCCAGCGAGCAGGCACTGCCTGCGCTACGTGCCGCTTTCTGTTACAAAGAACACGCGTCCGGCATGCATCTGCGTCCTGCGTGCGCATTGCCAAATGAACTGGTTGCCTGCCCTTGAGCATCGTAAACTGGCTCTCATAACATTCCCCTGGCAACGGCGATGACAGCCATGACAGCCATGACAGCCATGACAGCCATGACAGCCATGTCAGCGATTTGGCATGACAACCCATGGTGTTAGGAGACACTGGTCCTGTGGTGCAGCTAACAGCTGCGTAGGGTGGGAAGCCATGACGATATGGGATATGGCAGCTTGTTACATTGGTTGGTTGCCTTGGTGTAGTGGCACAAGCGCGGTATTGTGTGTGGATAGCACTGTGTGTGTGCGTATGGACATGTGTGTACGTAAATATGCAAATGTGTACGTGTGGGCATGAACAAGCAATACAAGCCAGCCAGCAAGCCGGCCAGCCAGCAAACCCAAAGAAACAAAGCAAGCCTGGAAGCAAGGAAAGAGGATGCAATATGCAAGAAGTTCGCTTACCTAAGGACCGATGCTAGGTATTACCTGCTGGCTGCTGCTATAATACTTTGCTATGATATAGTTTGCTAGTTTGCTAAAATAGTTTCTTTTTGAAGCATGAATCCTGCCTTCCTCTGCTGGCAACATGCAGCATCCCAACACCACAACCCGATCACATTAGCATAGAGAAACCAATGTGACACCACCAGTCGCCTACTTATTCTCCCAACCTTGATCTCAACAGGACTTCCGGTCTCTTAGAAGAAATTCTAGCACCCTTATCGTAATCACCTACCATGAACACGTATCGTGCCTAGAACAATTGCATGCAGGCAACATGTAATGGTACCACTGCCAACCATAGCCTTCATGAGAAAAAAAAAGGCTACACGACTAATCCTGTCGAGCAAGCACAGGAACCGTACTGACAATACTACTGCTATGGTGCCTAGGATGCTGGCAAGAGCTTTACCTACACTGAATTATAGAAGTTTTACCAATGCCATACCCCGCGATACCGTCTTTCTGACCACGTGCTTGACATCCACAACGACCACCGCCAACGCCAAGGCATCAGGCAGGGCCCTTGCAGTCAAACAAAATAAGATGTAAGGAGAAGCGCGGTTGGCGATAGAAGCACATACGTTGGCCCAATCAGCAAGTATAAATAAGCCATGAAGGGTTTCTTACCTGGAGTTCCGAGACTGACATGCCGGGCGGGATAAAAATGGAGAGGTTGTGCATTCCAACGCTTGAGGCAAGCGGAAAATATGGCTGCCATCGGTAAAACTGTAGCATCATGGCACCAAACGTGGCCATAGTCTAGCTGAACATATGGTGGGAATCAGACAAGTTTAAAATCATCATCATAATAAGCAACCAGCACGCCTGCTTTACGGGCTCCCTCGACCGACAACGCACCATCGGGACATGACCCAAAGAAAGCAAGCCTGCTTATATGCGCGCTCCTACATGCATCGAAAAACAATGCACAACGCAGAAGAACCAAGACAGCTCGCAGGAAAGAAAACAGCACCAGCAACCCCGCTCGCCAGTTGCATGTACTTACAACTGTTGCAAGGTGATGGCGAGCACGGTCGACGGTAACTCGCCTGGCAACATTTGCTCCGCCTGGCAACATAACAAGGCAATATCACTCTTCGAAGTGAAGCTCAATTGGCAAATGCAGCAATCCAAAGGAGCAATCGATAGTAATGCCGACACTTGATTTACTGGATTGGACCAGTCTTCCACGACAAACACTGCCAAGCTCTGGAGAGAATCCATGATAAAATGCCTTTTCTATCGAATTGCAATTATTGATGACTTGCATGCTTAGCAACAAGATATTGAAACGTCAATCTACGTTTAGGTAAATGTCCATGCCGCCCCCGTCAATATCCGGAATGTTTCTCCCGCCATGGCTGCCGGGGGTCTGCTGTCTTGCACTTACGGCGCCTAACTACAGTAATTTACGCGCCCGCAGGCCAACAGGCCGACAGGCGAGGTTTGTATGCAGGCTACGGACCTGCTTGGAGTACCGCGCCACTAGGCTCGGGTGAGTCTGGATGCGCATCTTTGGTCCATAATTGGCTAATAAAAATATACCCATTTCCCCGAAAGTCTGGATGCGCATCCAGACTCATGAGTCTGGAAAAATACCTCCAGATCCGGCTTCCTTCGCATCCGGATGGATCTGACGGATCCGGCTGTCGGATCCGGACGGATCCGGCTGTAATCGAAGAGTTGCCACGGACCAAAATCTGATACTCGCAATCCCAAAATTTATAAATTTAATGCGCCAAAATGTGCTGCTTTCTGCCGTTGTTGTTGTTGTTGTTGTTGCCCACGCCGCACATGGGCAGCAGAGATTTGGAACGGCCGAGGGCCAGGACACGTTGATTGTCCATATTTGAGCGGCACGGACCAATATCTGATACTAACAACCCCAAAGATTTGGGCCAAAATGTGCTTTTTTCCCCTACCGTAAGTTCTTTTATAGTAGTCTCTCGCCAACTGTTTCACTTCGTCTTTTCCGGTGAAATGGGTGTTATTTTTATTTCCACTTGGAAAGGTCAGGGCAACTGGGCAACGCCACCCAGCCCGGCCAGCCGAGCCAAATCTCAAATGGCCGGCGATTGCAAGTTGTCAACCGGCGTTGAGTGGAGTTGAGTGGACCCAGTTGCCCGACAGGGTTAGATAACCGGCGTTGTTGTTTTGGTCCGGCGTTGTTATCTAACCGGCGTGCGAACCGGCGTTGTAAACTGACTGACTACTAGTGGTTTACTGACTGACTGAAAGTTGTCATGGACGAGAAACATGTGACGATGGATGCATCGTCCATAAACGGTTTTTTTGTATGTAGCATTTATGTAGTATATGCGGCTGCAGATCCACCGAGCGTCAGTGGCGTTGGATCCAACTAAACTGAACTGAACGTCTGAAGATACATTATTGATTTGACACTTGGCAAATGGTGCCACTTGTGTCAGTTTTTTCTCGCCAATCGTCATGCCAAGATATTTTCCGGGTAAATGGGTATTTTTATTAACGTCATGCCAAGATATCAAAGAGACAACCAGCGCAGGCCAGAAATCGATATATTCTGATGCCAAGATATATTCTGATGCCAAGATATCGTTATATTCTGTGTGTTCAGCCACGTGCGAGCACGATTGATCCTTGTCCGAACTCCTAAACTAACGACGCTTGAGCGCATGCAGAAATGTCACCCGCACAGTACAGGAGTCATGGTTGTTCCTCGCTTCAAGCTTGCGCTTCCAGATTGCAAATCCGCTGGAAATCATGTGGCGATCGATCTTAACTCCGAAACTAACGACGCTGGATCGCCTGCAGTGCAAATCCGCTGGAAATAATGTGGCGATTGATGTGAACTCCTAAACTAGCTAACGACGCTGGAGCGCCTGCAGTGCGCCTGCAGCAATGTCACCCGCACAGTACAGGAGTAATGGTTGTGCCTCGCTTCAAGCTTGCGCTTCCAGATTTCAAATCCGCTTGTCGACCCATTCGTTGCGTCAGAGTATTAGACGAACCCCGAAGCTTGCCTTTTCCACCAAATTCATCCTGTAGAACTTGGAATTTGGCTGCATCATCAAGGAGTACGTACATGATCATAATTGCAGTATGGACCTCTCGCCGGTGGCCTTGTCAAATTTGCGGCTGCTTTAGCTGGTAATCACATTGCCGGTGCCGGCCGCTGTGCATGTGGACGCTCAAATTCATTCGATCCGGGTCCACTGGCGCATTGGCGCATGCGCATCCCCGCGCGCCGTTTGATGATATTGCTCTCGGCAATGACGTCGCCGATAGCGAACGTTAACGTACTTAATTGGTGAGCGCCGGGTCCTACGCACTAGTTTTCCGGCTGAAAAAACGACCTTGTGGTCAACTGCAGCTGCTGCAAATCAACGCGGCTCGTTGGCGCACGACCGACGCGTCCTCATGTCACGACTCGTCGGGTGAGAACCCAGTATAGCGGATTAATTAGTCATGATCATCAGCTTGGACATGTATATGAATTTCCTGCTCGTGTAGTTCAGTAGGTCAACTATGGAAGCGTCAGGGAGGGGGGGATGACGGGGGCACTGTGGCATTTGTGGTGGAGGTTTGTCGCCACAGGCAACCAAATTGCCTCATGTGAGCAGCGCCAGGTCGATCGAAATTGCAAAGGCAAAGAAATTTTCGATTCCCCTCCAAATGTCGAGTATGAAGTAGATCGGATAGCTAAGGTGCGACCTGCAAGGCTACCTGGCAATCGCTACATGTTTGCTACGACAGCAATAATCCTTCTTTTTATCATCAGCGCTGTCGTTGTAGTGTCTGCCTTGTTAACGTGGCATTTTAGCCTAAAAACAACGACGGTGGCTTTTGACCGGATGTCGGAGACCCTACGAGAAGACGTCATGGAAAGTGCGGCTCATAAAGTCAAGGTGCGTACGTACAGTGGCGCGTGTTGCATGCAAAATTTAAAATCCGCCACTCCATGGAGTTCGCACACCTGTGTAAGCAGTATCTGCGCAGGTTTAATCCCCCACAGCGGATCGTCTGGCATTCCGTATATCAGACAAACGTTGTAATGCATACGTGGTTTCTTGCATTCTGTGGGTTTCATCGATCGCTGCTGCTCTCCGGCATGTTTCCACACGGCTTTGGTGTTTATTCTTGCAGGTCTGACAGCTAGCCAAGCTGGCAACGTCTCGTGATAGTACTAGTGATAGTAGCTATATGAGGACACATCGGTGAAGCCAGGCTAATTTGCATGGGTATTAACAATGGTCTTTCTACAGGCACAGCGTAACTACTAGACTGTGTAGTAACGTGCAAGGATGCTCTGTGGGCCTTATAATAAAACTGCTGGTCACTAGACAGCCTAACATATCTCTGTGGGTGAGTTCGACGAGCAAAGTGCATTAAAGGCACATTACAGTACTGCAGTCAGCCGGGAGAGTGCTCTTACAATGCGCAGAATGGTCAACTACCCAATCTAGAACCCATCATAAGTACCCACGCATGCCTGCAGCTTTGTTTGATTATGCATGCATGTTTCTCAAATTCGTATTATCCACAGGGCTGCCAACTTTGTCCGGCCAGTGCTTCCTTTTTGTTCGGTCCTCTATGGTAAGGTTGTTGGTGCCGGATGCGGGTAAAATGAAGGGGTCATGAGGAAGGTGGGGTCTGAAATGTGGGGGACATGCTGCATGGCCGGTGGGCGGGACTCAGGCCGCCGGGGGTTATAGTAAACTTGAAGTAGCTGTAGTAACATGCACTGAGGTACTCGAACTATCTTAATTACGTCTTCAATCATGTGCAGGATTTCCTGGGCGCCCTCTCCCTGGACTCCTTCTCCGTGTTCAAGTGCCTGGAGACGCTGATGCCGGACTTCAGCCGCGCGACCATGGCCACACTTGTCCTCCGCTGCCTGTGGCACGCGACAGCTGTCGACGCCAGCATCTACAGCGCCTATGTCCTCACGGCCGATGTCCTCTTCTCCTCCTACCGGCGATTCGGTCCCGAGTCGGAGCTCCTCAATGCCTCCATCTCGGTCACTATACCCGGCCCGGTTAGTGACCCGAGTTTCCTGGGGTGGGTGTATGCCGCTGACGAGGCCACAGGAGAGCCGATACTGGATGGGGCGCGTGCCAGGATTTGCATCGCGGGCCAGTGTCCGGCGTCCGTGGGCATCCATGGGTCCGATAGGAATGGGGACCTGTGGGCACCCCCGGCCCCGCCCCCGGACCGGGTACCCGCGTGGGTGGCTGCCAAGCGGTTGGCCCACGGGGAGTCACTCCTGCACGCCAGCATGGGTGAGTTACTTATGGCCAGAACGGGCGGCTGGATGATCAATAGCCAGCATGGGTGGGTTGTTCATAGATAGATAGATGGTGACTTGTTACGCTGATACTTCGCTTCTTACGGTTTTCTTGCTCCTAGTCAATTTTTTCACTAACCTCCCTGATCCCCCCCTAATCTCGCTTGGTAAGTACTGGCTTCACTCAATTACGTCTCCTGTTCTACCCGTCACCTTCCGCCGTTATGCTGTCACCTTCCACTAGTATGCCTCTTCTGCATCCCATGTATTAGGTACTAGGTACCAGTCGGTGCAGTAATTCCACCCTGTTCGCAGAGCGTGGCATCACTCATTATAAGCTGCATATAATATCCCAACGGGGGCATGATTCCATGCATGACCCTTTTTAACAGTTATAATTCGGATGCTTTGCTTCTCCAGTCTGATTCTGTCATGCAGCATGATGTGTCTTGTTTATTACTCTGTAGTCTGTTTGCCCCATATTTATCCCATATCGGAATGGGCATACATATAGTCATATCATACGGCATGTCCAACCAACAACCCCGTTTTCCCGTTATTACTGCGTGCATGCAGGCCTGGTGGGCAACTGGCAGCCGACACTCTTCCTCGTGAGGCCCCTGCGTGACCCTGCCACCAACAACCTGATGGCTGCCTGGACCATCACCTACCAGGCCAGCACCATCATCGAGTACCTGCAAACTCTGCCTATCGTCACCGCAATGGACGGAGTGGCTTACGTCACCATAGGTCCCAAGCTTGACCTCTTGTCGACAACGCATGGGTCCCTGGTGGCACAGCTGACGTCATCGGATGGCATACCGCCCCCATACTTGCCCGCGATGCATTCGGATGATGTCGTGGTCAGCACGTCCTCACGGTACGGCTGTAGGTTGGGGCAGATGCCACACGATGGTTGGGTAGGTTGGGGCAGATGCTACACGATGGTTGGGTTGGTTGGGGCAGATGCCACACGATGGTTGGGATGGTTGGGGCAGATGCCACACGATGGTTGGGTTGGTTGGGGCAGATGCCACACGATGGTTGGGATGGTTGGGGCAGATGCCACACGATGGTTGGGTTGGTTGGGGCAGATGCCACACGATGGTTGGGTTGGTTGGGGCAGCTAGATGCTACACGATGGCTGGGTTGGTTGGGGCAGATGCCACACGATGGTTGGGTTGGTTTGGGCAGATGCCACACGATGGTTGGGTTGGTTGGGGCAGATGCCACACGATGGTATACCAAATTTATTGCTGTTTGAGGCCAGTGAACGTGCTAGGACGCCATACCAACATCTAAGGCCTGTGTACTGACCTGTACTTGAACACGATACCAATTAAGTAGCTGCTTAATGACAGTGCAGGCACTGGCTATGCTAGGACACTTACCCCATAGCTCGAATACCAATCAAATAGTAGTTGCTCAGGACAGTGCATGGGCGCTGGCTAGCCAGCTAGGACACTATGCTATGCACTACACTTATAAAATGTTTGTTCGATTGCCATGCAGACACTCCACTAGGATACTCATACATTACGTCTCGGGTAGTACCATCTTCATTGCCAAGTGTGGATGGTCGGTAGTTGCTTAGGCTTGCGGGGCATCCTGCGTAGGCACACCTGCCTGATGTGCAGTTAATGAGGGTTATAGGGAGACGAGGGGGGCCAGGGACAGATGTGTGAGCAGGTTCGAGGAGGGGATGGGGGGGCATCACGGTTGGTCTCACTGCTGCTGCTGCTGCACTACATGCGGGCCCACCGCCGCTGCACTACATGGACCCAGCCGTGACAGCATGTTCATTCTTGTTGTAGGCGCTGCCGCTGGCACTGCCGTGCATGCTGTTATTAGATGTGCCCAAGTAACTCGTTGTATGGTGGCCCGGCTCTGCTGGATGTGCCCCCGCATGGCATTGTCATGTGCACGCAGGCACATGAACGCGACATTTGGCACGCTGCTCTTCGAGCAGCCGTGTGAGGCCGTGGTGGTCATCCCCGGCCACGGGAGGCATTATGTGAACAGCCAGCCGATCACGCAGCAGGGCCTATCGCTGACCATCTTCCTCGCGGTCCCCCGGGGGGCGTTCTGGGGGGACGTCGACGCGTCCAGGGACCACTCGCTGGGGTACACGGTCGTGACGGTCGCGGCTATTTTTGTCGCGGGCCTGATCGGCACGCTGCTCGCGACGGTGATTATGAGCCGGATGTACCGATCGGCTGAGCAACAGAACCAGGTACTGATTATTTATTGTAGTACTTGGACCATATATCCATTATTGTACTTCTCAGGGCCGCACATCAGAGTCAGGTATTGGTAACCCAAAGTAGTATACCAAGTACCAACTATGATAGTAGTATACATCATCGACGCGCATCATGCCCAGGTGCGCCCACCCAAATGTGGCGGGCATGGTATATCTGCATTGGAGGGTGGGGTGGGGGGATGGGGTTCGGGAAGGGGGGGGGGCTGGTGGGCGGGCAAGCCGGTGGTTGGCTGTGGGTCGGCTGTGTGTGTGTGCGCGTGTGTGTTGAATTGGGTAGGCGTGGGTGGGTGGGTGGGTGGGTGGGTGGGTGGGTGGGTGGGTGGGTGGGTGGGTGGGTGGGTGGGTGGGTGGGTGGGTGGGTGGGTGGGTGGGTGGGTGGGTGGGTGGGTGGGTGGGTGGGTGGGTGGTGGGTGGGTGGGTGGGTGGGTGGGTGGGTGGGTGGGTGGGTGGGTGGGTGGGTGGGTGGGTGGGTGGGTTGGGGGGATGGGGTTCGGGAAGGGGGGGGGGGCTGGTGGGCGGGCAAGCCGGTGGTTGGCTGTGGGTCGGCTGCGTGTGTGTGCGCGTGTGTGTTGAATTGGGTAGGCGTGGGTGGGTGGGTGGGTGGGTGGGTGGGTGGGTGGGTGGGTGGGTGGGTGGGTGGGTGGGTGGGTGGGTGGGTGGGTGGGTGGGTGGGTGGGTGGGTGGGTGGGTGGGTGGGTGGGCGGGCGGTTGGGGGGGGGGGGGGGGGGGGGGGGGGGGGGGGGGGGGGGGGGGGGGGGGGGGGGGGGGGGCGGGGGGGCGGGGGGCGGGGGGGCGGGGGGGGGGGGGGGGGGGGGCGGGGGGGGGGGGGGGGGGGGGGGGGGGGCGGGGGGGGGGGGCGGGGGGGGGGGGGGGGGGGGGGGGGGGGGGGGGGGGGGGGGCGGGGGGCGGGCGGGCGGGCGGGCCATGGGAGGCTGCGTTAGGTGCAATGGTAATCCCGTACAGGGCCGGGAGAGGGAGAGGAGCATGACGATGCACAGACCTCTGAATTCAAAGTATTCATGCTTATGCTTAGTATGATGGCAGTAGTCAGTAGAAATGAGAGGTGATGAAAAGGAGAGCGCATGGCAAAGTCGGTGCATGGTATCAGCTTCACCGATCCCCTGGGGGCTTTACAGGGGGGAGTGCTGGTGACGGTCGTGTAGCATGACAAGACTTCATGGTTCACGCCAACAGACGCCTGCAAGCACCGACCTATATAGGCCAGCTGGGACTTTAGCTGGTTTCAAAGTGAGAGGTCCCTAGTAGGTCATAGACCTTGTCGGCATGCCCCGGTAATCGTATCCATGCAAGGTAACCCAACGGATACATGTTCATTGAGAATGATATTTATTTTGGAAGGAACATGCAGGCAGCGGCAACTCCAGTGAATGGCAGAACAGGAAGAAAACTAACACCAGATACTTGTCAGTTGCCCTGTTGGGGTATGACAACATCAGTGCCCCCGATAATGCGGAATCAAATTCGCGGCAGCCGTGCTTCAGCATGTCGTAGCTTTGTGACGGGAGCTCGCGAGCTCCTGTCAGAGCTTTGATCGTAGGCACTGGCCAGGTCCCTCAAAGTTTCCATTCTAATCCAAAACATGCACCGCTTTGTACCGTCGAAAATACCCTTGTTGTATCTACAACTTTTGCGGACGTCAGTGCTTGGCAGCGCCTTTACCACGACCGCTGGAGCTTGCATGGAACCCCAAAACTCATGATTTATAACCCCGACCTTATTTCCCTACGTTTGTCAACCTGATTGTTCAATAAATGACCCACGCCCGGCAGCGGCTGCACCACAAGCTGGAGCTGGCGTCTAGCCGCCAAAGCAGCGACTTCTCCCAGGTGGACATGGGCACAGCGTCCGAGAAGCTGCACGCGATGATAGGGTCCCTGCAGGGTGGCCGCGTGCTCACGGCGGGACAGGTGGCGGCCATGCAGGCGCTGCTGGCGTCCAGCGATGACATGCACAAGCCGCAGTTCCTGCGCAGCATGCAGGTGGGCCTTGAGGTGAAAATGCATGGGCTTATGTTTATAGACTACTAGCAGTATTTGTTTTAGTATATGCTATAGTATATGCTATAGCATAAGTTTATAGACTCCTAGCAGTATAGAAATGACGCCTTGTGCCGCCATGTCTGGACCGTCGAGTTGATTGCGGCCCAGGCGGTTTTGTTGTCCCTAGGGTGCGCGCCTTCAGTATATTAACCATAATGACAATACCTAACAATAACAGAACAACAAATAATGACAATGACACCCATGGACAGTTGCATGCGCAGCAAGCCTTCGCGGCATATGCATGACTTTTGAGGACACAGTAAAAGCTGGCGTACGCGGCAGGCACCGGGAGCATATCAGCAGTGTTCTGCCCCCTGCATCCACTGCCATGGATCACCACACTGCACACTGGCATGGACACGGTCCATACTTCAGAAGGTCATCACGCGTGTTGTCCTCACTCACCAAACAGGTCTGGACGAGTTTTCCGCTAACCAGTTCTTTAGCCGATAAAAAACACAAATTTATGGCCGGCCGCGCTTCTTCCTAAGTAATCTTGACCATCGGACTAGCAGTTTGATGTGTGCTCGGCATCCCCTCGCACTGTTGTTCATTCTGCACCAACATATATGCGTATGAACAGGGCACAGCGACTCGGACGCGAGGCATCGACAGGGAGACCGGTGCGTGGCTCGCCAGCCTGGCAGACCCCGGGGCACGCCTGCAGCAATGTAAGCCGACCCTGCAATTCACATCCAGCAGCGGGATGCCCCCAAAGTCCCTGCGAACCCTCCAGATCATGCGGACCGTCAACCGCGGCGCGGCGGAGGAGATCATGGTCGCGCAGGGCCTGATCGCCAGCTCGTCGCCGATGTCAGCGCTCAGGGCCGGCGCGAGCGGCGGTGCGAGCACTGGCGCCAGTAGCTCTGCCGCACCTGGGTTGCCGGGGCTTGAGGGCACTGACGAGGCGACGAGGCTACGATTGGAGGTCCTTGACCACGTCCTTCAAGCCCTCGACTGCCCAGTTAACGGCCCTAAAGCCTTGCACCATCCATCTTCCGATCCAGTGCAGCGCCAGCTGTCGGTTTCGGGGCTGAGCTCGACTGCTGCGCATCCACGTGGGCCACCCACGGATGGCCAACGGGTTTCCTATCAACTGGGTTCTGTGACATTGGTCAGGGATGACCGACGGCAATCCAGGGACATAGAAAGGGAGTGGGTCGCCCGTATCGTTGTGCGTGAGAGCGCTCCCAGTATCGACCCATCCCCATCATCGCCGGGTCCCGCAACGAGGGGTCACCAGGCGCTGTCGAGATATCAGGCGCTGTCACCAGATGCGGCACCCTTTGACCCCGCGTCGGGACGCTTGTCGATCTCTACCATCGACTCCGACGTAGAGGCAGCACTTTTGACGGACGGACGGCCCAGCCTCATGCCGGACCGTAGTAGTAGTACGAGTCCCCAATGGCGCACTGAAGAAGAGGATGTCTCGTTTATGACTTTGACACGGCTGACGTCGCTGTCTGCGGGGGATGCTGGCTGCTGTGCTCACCGGTCAGACCATCTCGAGGCGCAGGCCGGCGGGAGGGATCCTTCTTGTGCTGGCATCCTAGGCGGCGGTCTCGACGTGTTTGGGACCAATGACTCGGGAGACCAGCTGATTGGAGCTGGCGGCGCAGCATCCATGCCCGTCCATGCCAGCATCGTGCCTGGCGGTGCTGGCGAGAATGCTTGCAAGTGTGCTGGCGGCTGGGATTACGCAGCGCTGGTGGAGAGCCTGCGGGCGCTGGGGACGTGGGAGCTGGACACGTTGAAGGTCAGCGGGGCCAGTGGTGGTCAACCCATCCTGTTTGTGGGATACGCGGCGCTCCACCGCGCGGGGCTGGTCCAAGAGTTTTGCCTGCCACGTGGCGAGCTGGCGCGCTTCTTGATGGGATTGGACCGGTGGGTAACGTAGTAACTTCTTTCGGCAGTCATTCATGACATCAGTCCATTCATGGTCTTGGACCGGTGCGTGGCCTGGACCTTGTCATAGTATGTGTTTGTTTTAGCGTTGTTATTCAGCCAAGAGTGCCGCTGCATGAATCGGGCTGGGCTTGAATCGGGCCTGCTGCAACAAATTACCTTCCCTCCTATGTTTCCCGTTCATTATAGACCGCATACGTGAGCTCTATTGCTCATCATCCATCTTAATATTTGTTTTTACCCTGAGATGATGATGCAGGGGCCACGGCACAGTATATTTTCATCATGGTCGCTGTAAATGGGATGCACGGCATCTATATGCTCACGTGACGCAGTCTACGTGTATGATAATTAACATGCTGCAGGTGCATGGACTTGGACGTGCTGCGACAAACGACCTTACATATAGGCTGCTTCCCAGGCTCCTCACTAACTACTCCATTACTATTGTTATTGGGATACAACTCACTGCTCAATTGATGGGCGCACAGGGGCATGGACCCCGAGGCGCTCTACCACTCGGCGGCCCACATTGCGGACGTCGCCGGCTGCATGCACCACCTGCTGGCCGAGAGTGGCGTGAGCCAGCATCTGCGGCGCGTCGACCAGCTGGCGGCGCTCTGTGCGGCGCTGATCCACGACTACAAGCACCCGGGCGTGAGCAACAGCTTTATCCAGAAGATGGGGGGCGAGCTGGCCATGCGATACAACGACAACTCGCCGCTTGAGGTGCGCTGTTGTATCCCAAGGGTACTCGATACCGGAATAACTTGCAGCATGATCACCTTCGCTATTTTAAGGGAGTATGCGCGACCATAAGGGGTGCAGCCTTAGGGGGGGGGGGGGGGGGAAGACGATGAGGGGCGCGCAGCTATGTTTATATCAAACCCGCTCATATGATGCGTTGAGCTCTGCTTGCATACTACCATTTTTATGTAAGCATAACCCCCTCATTATTTCTTTCCAATAATGGTTTGTGATCTCAGATGTGGGCATCAATCATTAACTGCTGGAATTCCTGCAGAACTTCCACCTGAGCGAGGCGTTCGAGCTGCTCACGGCCGACGGCAACAACTTCTTGCAGCACCTCGGCCGGGCGACTTACGCGGACATTCGGCACGTCATGATTGAGGTATATACTCTGAGATTGTCTGAATGATACTGACCTCGTTGTTCAAGTTGTTAGCGCACCAGCGGGGCCTGCCGTGGTGCGATCAGCCTGTGGGAGATGACGTCCCTTGGAAAAAACCTCGGTCGAATCATGAACAATCGTTAAGTGCACATGCTGCTGGTGGTGCTGTCAGGTCCATGCGTCATACCCTGTCCTTGAATAGATGTGGGTGCAAAAGGTTTGTATGTCCTTGCCGTTCACATTAATAATTTTAATAATACTGGTACTAAAATAATATAACAAT
This sequence comes from Mesostigma viride, assembly GCA_009746045.1. Taxonomy (NCBI): domain Eukaryota; kingdom Viridiplantae; phylum Streptophyta; class Mesostigmatophyceae; order Mesostigmatales; family Mesostigmataceae; genus Mesostigma; species Mesostigma viride. The sequence continues at coordinate 11,499,389 of RPFO01000213.1, forward strand.
AATCTAATATCATAATAATATACTAATATCATATGGGCATAAATAATAGGTATGGTGCCAGCTGTCTTGCACTGACTGCAATAGCATGCCCGATACAAACTGTGGCATATCCTTGATGATATTTATAATCTTGTCCAGCGCCCTCTCTGCTACATCTGCATTAACTGCACCCAGACGGTACAACCTGGCCATCAACCCACAATAGCATCCCTGTTTGCATGTTGTGAGTATAATCCCTGTTCGCATGCCGTGAGTATATTACACGGTACACCTGTGCACCTGTTTGCAGTATCCACTTTTTCTATACCCAGATTGTGCTGGCCACTGACCACCATATTGCATCCCTGTTAGCATGTCTTGAAATTGTATACTTGCTATTTATGCCACTATTTGCATACTTTCCATCATAATATCGCCAGATGGTGCTGGCCACCGACCTCCAGCGCCACTTCCATGTGCTGGACGCGTTCAAGACGCGGCTGCTCACGCTGCAAGACAAGCCGTGGGACCGCGACAGCGAGAGCGACCGGCTGCTGCTGCTGCGCATGGCCATCAAAGTGGCCGACCTGGGGTAGGTTATGGGAGTACTACAGCACTTCAGACATCTGGTAGCAATACGGCTTACTGATGCCAGGGCGGTTTGATTAGAATTGTCAGGGCATGGCAATCAAAGGGGTCAAGCTGGGGCAGGTGGTGGCGGGAGGCAGAACTAAATATCATTGGAAGTTGCACCTAACTGATGGCACCAAGATCATGGCCACAAAGGGGCCTGACCTGGGGCATGTGGTGGCGGGAGGCAGAGGAAAGGAAGCACGTTGTTGGAAAGAAAAAGGAAACACATTATTGGAAAGAAAAAGAAAAACATTATATTGGAAAGAAAAAGGAAGCACTATGTAGAAGGAAACACATTGTGGCCTATTTGTGGAAGGAAACACATTGTGGCCTATTTGTGGAAGGAAACACATTGTGGCCTATTTGTGGAAGGAAACACGTTGTGGCCTATTTGTGGAAGGAAACACGTTGTGGTCTATTTGTGGAAGGAAACACGTTGTGGTCCATTTGTGGAAGCAAACACATTGTGGTTTACGAGTTCTGGCAGCCTACTTTACATAATCTGGATGACGTGAGAAAACCTGCGTCTTTGTGGCCGCATCGTGCCACATATTACTTCACAGCCTGTGGCACATACTACTATCGAGCCTGTGGCCGTGCGATATTATATTCATATACCAACCCGTCATTATAGTATTATACCAACCCGTTTACATCACTGCATGACTCGAACAAAACGCTGACAAAACCATATCATCATGCCACTCTATGTGTGCTTTTCGCAGCCACACGTGCAAATCGCTGGCACTCCACCGACAGTGGACGGGGCTCATCATCGAAGAATTCTACACTCAGGGCGACGCGGAGAAAGCGGCCCAGGTGGACGTCTCCCCCTTCATGGACCGCACGCATGACTGCGTGCCCAAGGCACAGGTACACCCCACACATCAAATCATCCTCTCACTTGTCACTGACATGTTGTATATTAGTAACACATAGTAGACCGGGAAACGCCTCACCCTATGTTCATGCAGACTGACCGCACCAGCGGCTGCGTGCCCAAACATGAGGCGCAGGTGAAGGCAGAGGGATACATCTATAAACTAGTGGACTAATAAGGGATTCTATCAGGCTATTTACTAGTGGTCTAATAAGCCACTCTATCAGGCTATTTACTAGTGGTCTAATAAACCACTCTAACATGCTGTTTACTAGTGGTCTAATGAACCACTCTATCAGGCTATATACTAGTGGTCTAATAAACCACTCTATCAGGCTATATACTAGTGGTCTACTAAACCACTCTATCAGGGTATTTATTAGTGGTCTAATAAACCACTCTATCAGGCTATATACTAGCGGTCTAATAAAACACTCTATCAGGTGAGGTGCAGGTGAGGGGTACATCCCATACTCATAATATTCTCTACCAGGCTTTGTTGACAACGATTGGAAGGATACACGTACGCTGCAAGGCAAAAGTGTCTCACATGGCTCACTGGACACATTTGGGATGCATGCGGTTGGGAACAATTCGAAGAAGGATCTGGAAGTCAGCTCTGTTTTGCATATGCACGCAACAGACATGCGTGTCGGCCTGTATAGCAGACAGTACAAAACTTTCCCAAAGACAGCCGGACTTGCGCCGATCACTTAGGCCAGTTTGCGTGGTCGATTAAGTCTGCTAAACGTCGTCTATGATATCTAGAAGTAACTATGTTGAGAGTTAGTAAGTAAGTGACTGTAGTCTTCAGTGGCTTACTTTTTGTAAGTCTACTAAAAGTCGTGTGTGTTATGTTTCGGACGGTCGGCACTTTTGTACTGTCATAGCTGTGGGCAGTTTATGCATGGGTGTACAGTTTAGTAGTAGGGTTCAGATAGGTTGCGTTTAGATGGTAGATCCTGCACTATACTGTCCTAGCTGTGGCAGTCATCTATGCATGGGTGTACAGTTTAGTAGTAGGGTTCAGATAGGTTCGGGTTCATCTGCACCATGCATATAAACTTTGATTAGTTTTGTGGTAGTGAATTGATGCATGCTCACTGTGGGGGACAGTCTGGTAGGGTGACATGAAGAGCCTGTAGGTTGCGCGTTCGCTGAATTGACTGACTGGCAGCAGCCGAGGTTCTTTTCTAGTAAGGGGCATGGGTGGGGGGGCAGGGTGTAGCGCGTTGAGTCACCCCATGGGCTGCATATGGCCTGTAAGGCATATATTAGATATGCATAGGGGGCAGTGCATATGGGGCCTAGAGGTCGGGCATGTCGTAGGGCATAGAGGTTACGGCAGCAGATATATTTTTGTCATCTGAGCCCAACGCCTGTGGGCTGACGACAGCCTGTCATGTATCTAGCACAGTGATTGTCACGGGGAACTTTTGATGTGGAATGCTGACCAAATCCTGTTTTTTGCTTGATCTGGCACGCTGGCTTATTTGCAGGGCGGCTTCTTCCGCTTTGTGGTGCTTCCACTGATAGATGCGTGGGTGAAGGTGCGTGCTTATGCGTACTTGCATGCTGAATCCGCTGATGCATCATCGCATCCCTCGGGGAGTGCGTGCATGCGGGTCTGTGTGTGTTGGCAAGGTGCCAATGGTGAGTGCACGTCCTTGTGTGGCAGGCGCGTGGTTGTGTGTGCATGTGCGCGCACTTGTGTGAAGCCGAGGGCGGGGGCGGCTGGGCGGCTGGGCGGCTGGGCGGCTGGGCGGCTGGGCGGCTGGGTGATGCCCTGCTGCTGGGATAGTTCCATACTAATCTAGAGGCGTGGGAGGTTGGCATGTTGTCCCAGCAGTTCCTGAATACAAGTTTACTGTAAAATGGGACATGAAAAAGTAGTGGGTGCCATGCATAACGGCCAAACAGCCTGCTAGCAACACAGGGGATGTCTTTGACCATTCTACAATCCATGTTTGGCGTTGTACACGCACGTTACGTCTGACTGTTGGTCTGCACAACCAGCCGTACCAGCAGTTTGCTAGCCTTGCAGTAATGTAAATAGGTCCCTGATATCTGCATAGTACTTCGCCCATCACACCTTCAACATCAAGCCAATCTCTATCTCGAGGATCTATGCTCTGCGACGCGATCATTCACTTCATGTATAGTATAATGTCATGTCTGATATGTCCCTGGCAATTTCATGTCTGCTGCGTCAACGATCCAATCGTCTGATACGCAACTTGCAGGCATTTCCCCAAAGCGCGCCCCTGTTGGAACATGTCATCCAGAATGCCGAGTATTGGAAGCAAGAACTTCAGAGGCAGGGGTCAACAGGCAACTAACCGTGCATGTTCCTAATATTTGAAAGGCGTCCCTTTCAAAACTCCTCGAGGCTGCAGCAACTCAAATGGGTACGGCTGGCAGTTTCCTCTGGCCGCGTGACGCACATGCATAGGCGTGGCGTGTGGGCCCCCCGGCCCATTTGCCAGGCATATTGCTGCCAAGTATTGCCGACATGCCATCCAGGAATTACTGACTTTCCAGGATTGACTGGCATGGCTCTACATTGGCATAGAGCCTATCTGTATATAGTAGTACTATAAAATAGGCTTTCCAGCCTGGAATTGTTTCTCTTTTCTTTTCTGCTTGTACCGTGGTCGCAAGAACCAAGTTTTTGTTGGTGTATACTTGAAAATTTTATGCAAAAGTCATGAGCAGGCAGAGCACATTTTGCCCTGCTATATAGCTCGGGGCTGCACCCAATTGGTGTGGCTTCGATTATCTATACAACAAGGTCCAGCGATGTGGTGCGATGCCTCCGGGTATTTTGATGCCTTGGATGCACCGGTCTACAGTGGTCTAACTAGTCAACAATGTATTCTATGAGTTGAGGTAGATGTGCACTATGAATTGTGTGCATGTGCATGCCCCTCTGCCATGCATTCACAGCAACTGTATAAAGAACATACATGGCCGGCTGGTGTATATAGGTACCTAGCTTTGTAATGTAGTTAGTTGTGCTTTGTTCTGGCTTGATCCTTGCATGCCCGTGTCAGCTAGATTATTATTTTTTTTCTTTAGGGTTCTTCATTTCGGGGTTTGCCATTCTCACTTGAGCACCTCGGTAATTTATCATTCTCAATGAATATAAATACCATTGTCAGTTAGCACCATGGATGTTGCATTAATTAAGAATTAGCTCAGCCCTGCCTATACAGAGAGTCACTCTCTGATGAGAAGCCATGCCCTAGCTCTTGTATAGCCATGATGATCTTCCCCCCCCATGACAGCCTCCCGTTAGCTGGGTGTTGCTTGAGACTCTGGGGGGTATGTGCAGGTTTGCTTAAATTAAATTACAACATGCCTCCGTTGGGAGATCATGTAACACATATTCCATGATGGATGGCCGGGTGGAGTGGAGGAAGCCGCGTAATCAAACTAACCTATCTCTAAGCTGCACCATGCCGTGGAGAGAGCGCTCTGTGGCCTGCCCACCTGCGGCAGTGAGAGAAGCTAGGGCGCCCTCCCTCCTTCTCGCTGTGTATATAGGGTTGAAGGTTCCTTTACTCTGTATTGGCACCCACGTGACGCAGTCACGTGCTTATTAATTATTAATTAATCTCTAAGCTATCTAGTTTAGAAAATCCTAACTAGCTACACTACACATCAAAACGCCTCCTCCTCTTGGGGGGAGGTGGCTTGCCCACAGGGGCTGGCGTGTGAGCCTTGACAATCTTCTGCCACCGCGTCTTGTTCTGCATGGCAGTCCAAAGAAGGGAGAGAGAGCAGGTGTCCTTGGGGCCCATAGAGCAAGTGTTGTTTACATTCCCACCCTTGCAGGAAGTAGCTTAGAATGTATTAAAAGCCATATGTATGTATGCCCTTTCTCCGGGATATGTGCTACATACGCTCCCAACGGAGTTATTAATTAATTAATTAATTAACTAATTAATTATTTGTTTGTTTGACCAGTAGCTAGAAAAACTACAGGGGACTACACTCGGGAATCAGTTATTTGAAAATATTTTGTTTTATTTATCGTTTGCAGGTGGCCGGCGCCCAGCCTCATAGTTAATATTTAGTAAAATTACCAATGGGGACGGCGTATTTATGCATCATGGTGGTGCAGGTGCACCTTGTGCACCCAGAGTAGGTGGCTGTTTACACCCCCCCACCTGCAGGTTAATTAATTAATTAAAAGACACCTGCAGGTTGTAGCCCGGAATGTGCCCCTTCCCAGGGACCATATGCCCCTTCTCCGGGATATGTGTTACGTCTACTCCCAGTGGATTTATGTTCTTAATTAAATAATTAATAGAGACAGCCTGTGGCCGCCTGATACATGAGTTCAATATTATGATGAATATTTAGCTAGCTAGCCTGTAGACCCGATAGGCTCAGGGCTTCCCAGACATATGTGCCTGGTCAATCTGGTGCCATGCCTTGCTCAACAACTGCCCCTTGAAACATGCAGCGTTTAATGATCGTGCCAGGCAGGTGAAGGCAGACTGCGTAAAAACATGAGTCATCCTTCAACCAGGCTTTGGATTGCCACATATGTCCCGGACAGTGCGCATACCATGCCAACGACAATGACACCATAGTTGACTGCCCGATCGGCCCACGTCAGCTGGCCTTCAAACAGCTTGAGGTAGCAAGCGGCAGGAAGCACCACGCTCACGCCCCTGCAGGGCGTAGCGATAGCGATAGTGGCAGCAGACATATATCAAGTTAGTGTAAGGATGAAATGAGTGAGATATATGATAGAGGTGCGCAGTAGACACATGGATGGTCCTGATCAACTAAGGCGAGGCATGCACCACAGCTGTTTCTGTGCATGGCATATGTGCTTGACAAATACTACTATTCTACTTTTAATTAATGGTGAAACAGAACATAGGCAAGCAGAACCTTTGAGTCATGGTGCAAAGCAAATATTCTCCGTTGCATATTTGTCTGTGCCAGGCAGCTGCTAGTATGGGACATCACGTTGTGCTACGACTACCCCATGTATAGCATTGAAAAAAGTTCTTCAAAACCCACATTCACTTACAACGTGAGGCAGCGGCCCATGAGGGCCATGGCGCTATTCTACTTTAAACTCTTACTGGCCTATCATATTTTCTCTAACAGCTAGGTTCACTTACAGCGTCAGGCAGCTGCCGATGAGGGCCATGACGAGGCCGAAGAAAGGCACCTTGGCGGCCATCAGCTGCATTCCTCGTTCATGGAGAGGGGAAGAACGAAGACCGCAGGAGACAAGCGAAAAGTAAGAAGAAATGCCACAAAAGTAACTGCGGTACGACAGAATCAACACGGAGAGTAATCGCAATAATGATAGAAATAGTCATAATGACAATATAAAGGAGAATGACATGAAGAGCGAGAGGGAAAGCGAGGTTGAACATGGCTCCTATGACGGTGGTCACCAACTGTGCTCGTGAGGAATGAAGGCAATTGGGGAGAAAAGGTGGCAGGTTGAGAAGACATCGAGCAGATCACTACAAGGCAGCGATAAAATGAAATGCCGGACGAAATGGGGGATTCACGGACGCCATGGTAATGGTAATGGTGGTGATGGTATTGGTCAGGTTAGTGGTAAGATTAGTGGGTGAGATCAGGTGAAACGTACGCAGGAGGTATGATCAGGGTGCAAGGAGTTGTTACTTGATGACAGGCTCAGGAAGCAGCGGTCCATAATAATAAAACGACCATCTATAAAATGATAAGGTACCACTTCTTATAAATGGCGCCCTCAACAGGCCTGGTGCATGATTGGGCCCCTATTAGCTGCAAGCACGAGGCAGAGAACCAAGGTCACTGCCCTTTTCTGCCTATACTACCCCTGGTGGTGGTGATACCTACTATATACCTACTACTACATTATACCTATATACTACCATATTACCTACTATATTCCTACTACTGTATTACACCCCTGGTGGAATATCACCCACCACAATAGCATCATGGTTTGCCGAAATGGGACATGAGGGGGGAATGCAGTAACGCGGTACCAACGACAATCATCACATGCCAGAAAATAAACATACCAGAAAATAAACAACAATAGTCAGAGAGAAGGGAGCACAGCCACAAACCTTATTTACACATAGTCACACGACTTATGGGTCGAGGCTAAGGGATAAGGAAACGCCCGTCACATGCCCTATGGGTCAAGGCTAAGAGAAAAGGAAACGCCCGTCACATGCCCTATGGGTCAAGGCTAAGGGATAAGGAAACGCCCGTCACATGCCTTATGGGTCAAGGCTAAGGGATAAGGAAACGCCCGTCACATGCCCTATGGGTCGAGGCTAAGGGATACGGGAACGCCCGTCACATGCCCTATGGGTCGAGGCTAAGGGATAAGGAAACGCCCGTCACATGCCTTATGGGTCGAGGCTAAGGGATAAGGGAACGCCCGTCACATGCCCTATGGGTCGAGGCTAAGGGATAAGGGAACGCCCGTCGCATGCCTTATGGGTCGATGCTTAGAGATAAGGGAATGCCCGTCGCATGCCCTATGGGTCGAGACTCCCCCAGAATCCATGGGGACTTACACAGCTTGGTTGGATGGAAGCTTCCATCCAACCCTCTGCAAACAAGGGCCTCATACATCTGGTCTGCCCGAGCTGACCCAAGAGGTTGCTACCCCACTTGAGAGTCTGCAGACGTGTCGGTCTAAGGACCGAGAAATAGAACAAGACGGTAAGCTCATGGAGAGGTGTTCGGGCATGGAATATTCACGAGAGAGGCAAACAACGTGCAGCAAAAAGAAAAAAAATCGCTCACCAAAGCCACCAGGCTCAGGCCAGTCCTAACGGCGATTTTCTCGGGAGGCAGCAGGATGCCTGACGGGGGGTGGGCGGGGGTAGAACGCGGGTGGGCGGGGGTGGCATGGGGGTGGCCGGGGGTGGCATGGGGGTGGTCGGGGGTGGCAATGACGGTACAGGAGCCGGGTTAGGTGCGATGGCCCGAGAAATGAAACAACATCAGGCCATATAGAAATATTAGGGTGGGATTCGCTGCCCTGCACTGTTCAAGGACTCCACACCGGACGCTTTAGAGGTTGTCTAGCCACGGTGAAAGCACTTCGACAGCATCCAAGTCCTGTACACGGTGAGTGCGTTCAATAGATGGCTTTCCAGGCTTCGTGGAGGCAAGCCCTTGGAAGAGGCCCATACCACAGTTCTAGTAAAAGCACCCAAGGGACATGGGCAGCACCGCAATCAAGGCATATGAGCAACTAGCTCACCGACTAGACATCTGTCTGACCGACGAGCCAACCAACCAACCAAGAAAAAAAGAACACTAGTCCCGCTCCCTATTCAGATGCCTGCCCTTGCCATATCCATCCTCCACTAGACTAATCCCGCTCCCTATTTAGATGCCTACCCTTGCCATATCCATCCTCCACTAGACTAATCCCGCTCCCTATTTAGATGCCTACCCTTGCCATATCCATCCTCCACTAGACCTATCCTGCTCCCTATTTAGATGTCTGCCCTTGCCATATCCATCCTCCACTAGACCTATCCTGCTCCCTATTTAGATGTCTGCCCTTGCCATATCCATCCTCCACTAGACTAATCCCGATCCCTATTCAGATGCCTGCCCTTGCCATATCCATCCTCCACTAGACTAATCCCGCTCCCTATTTAGATGCCTACCCTTGCCATATCCATCCTCCACTAGACCTATCCTGCTCCCTATTTAGATGTCTGCCCTTGCCATATCCATCCTCCACTAGACCTATCCTGCTCCCTAATTAGATGTCTGCCCTTGCCATATCCATCCTCCACTAGACCTATCCCGCTCCCTATTTAGATGTCTGCCCTTGCCATATCCATCCTCCGCTAGAATAATCCCGCTCCCTATTGAGACGCTATTTATGACCCTTGTAATATCCCTCCTCGTGCGTATCGACCCCCCCCCGCCCCCGCCGCCAACCCGCAACCGCACCCACAAATGATGACAACAGCAGATGCAGGTCAGCAAGCACCCTTGCCCGCTTCCTCACTCACCTTGGCTCAATACTCCTACCAAGAACCACCTTTGCCCCCCCCCCCCCTCCTGCTCACCTTGGTCCTTCTTGCGGCTGCTCCTTGTCCCCTGCCAGCCCATCAGCCGCTCGACGCCCTTGCCTACGGGGTCCAGCGTGAGCGCAAACTGCCCTCAACCACAGGACATTTGAGTAGGAAATGGGACGCTAATTTAGCACATGTTTATGGTAATATCTGGACGCTGATCTTTAGTGAGCGCACGCTGATGTTTAGTGAGTCCACGATAGGATATTTGCACTGCGATCTTTAGTGAGCACGCGCTGCGGGCCCTCCACCACAGGACATTTGAGTAGGAAACGGGACGCTTATAACTTATTAGCACATGTTCACAGTAGTCTCTAGGCATTGCGTTCTACAGTGAGCGCTGGCTGCGGCTGTCGCCGAAATAGTAGAACATCACTTCAGTACAGATGAGACAGTTGTGAGGAGACAGCGCCGTTGGCACCGCGCGCAGACTGCTCCCGCTGTTCGTGTGACGGCAACCAGAAACAGGTCATCACAAGGTTCAATTTTCCCCAGAGATGGTGCTACAGCAACGTCGTCTGTAGTGAGGCAGCGAGCTTCAGGTAGAAGAAAGTCTCTTCTACGATACAGCAGGGCAAATTACCATCAGATAGCATAGTTTAGACAGAGAGCACTTGAGGGTCGACCAACCTTCAGCCAAGTGGCCAGGATATGGGAGCAGTACGTCTAATGACTGGCCAAAAAAAAAGGTGGAAGTACCACGTGGGCATAACAATCTGGTTACGTGGACCAATGGCGCCTAGATCAGCCCTTATGCGATAGCCACGTTTTGTAACCAATGATGTGACCTAGAATCGGGGTCGTCTCCTTTGACCATTTAAAAATTTTACTTTTATTTGACAGGCCATGCTGCCTATCAGCCGTGAAGCACCCCATTCAAGTTGCCAACAGCAAAGTGGGTAAGGGAACAAGTTGCGAAAAGTACAGCAGGGAAGGAAACAAGTTGCGAAAAGTACAGCAGGGAAGGAAGCAAGTTGCGAAAAGTACATCAGGTAAGGAAACAAGTTGCGAAAAGTACAGCAGGGAAGGAAACAAGTTGCGAAAAGTACATCAGGTAAGGGAACAAGTTGCGAAAAGTACAGCAGGGAAGGAAGCAAGCGGCGAAAAGTACAGCAGGGAAGGCAGCAAGTACCGAAAAGTACAGCAGGGAAGGAAGCAAGCTGCGAGAAGTACAGCAGGGAAGGAAGCAAGTTGCGAAAAGTACAGCAGGGAAGGAAGCAAGCGGCGAAAAGTACAGCAGGGAAGGAAGCAAGTTGCGAAAAGTACAGCAGGGAAGGAAGCAAGCTGCGAGAAGTACAGCAGGGAAGGAAGCAAGCTGCGAAAAGTACAGCAGGTTTTGGGACCAGTGTTTCTGCTGAGGGGTGGGGGGGTTCCGGTACCTTAGCAGAAACACTGAAGGGGACCGAGATAGTCTCACCTTAGTGAACGGGTTGACCACCACGAGTCTGCTTCAAGGGCGCTCCCCACGTGTGTGCGATCATCAGATATCGGATGCGATAAAATTGGATGCGCGCGTGTTGAAGGCAACCAACGTTGGATGCCATTAATGTTGGATGCAGCCATGTAGGATGTGAAACGCGGCCACAGTGTGTGAGGATGACACGTGCGGGCCAAGGTATATGCTTGCACGTCAGCCCTGGCAGCAAATAAGAGAGGGAGCGAGGGAGAAGAGAAAGAGAGAGGGAGAGGGAGGGAGAGAGAGAGAGAGAGAGGGAGAGAGAGGGAGAGAGGGAGAGAGGGAGAGAGGGAGAGAGGGAGAGAGAGAGGGAGGGAGGGAGGGAGAGAGAGAGAGAGAGAGAGAGAGAGAGAGAGAGAGAGAGAGAGAGAGAGAGAGAGAGAGAGAGAGAGAGAGAGAGAGAGAGAGAGAGAGAGAGAGAGAGAGAGAGAGAGAGAGAGAGAGAGAGAGAGAGAGAGAGAGAGAGAGAGAGAGAGAGAGAGAGAGAGAGAGAGGGAGGGAGGAGAGAGAGAGAGAGAGAGAGAGAGAGAGAGAGAGAGAGAGAGAGAGAGAGAGAGAGAGAGAGAGAGAGAGAGAGAGAGAGAGAGAGAGAGAGAGAGAGAGAGAGAGAGCATCCCAGCTTTAAGTATTACGGATCTCCCAAGCGAAGCGCCGGCAAATAATCAAGCAGCAAATAATCAAACACGAGGCCACAATTTATTAAAGCAAATCGAGGCTAGTCCCGTTACTGGGGCGGAGCAGACCCGACCGATGCGACATGAGTCATAGTCCATCACAAAGGGGGGCATACTCACAAAGGGATGATCAAAGGGATAATCAAAAAGGGGGGCATACTCACAAAGGGATGATCAAAGGGATAATCACAAAGGGAGGCATACTCACAAAGGGATGATCAAAGGGATAATCACAAAGGGAGGCATACTCACAAAGGGATGATCAAAGGGATAATCTCAAAGGGAGACACGGCTTCAGAAGCAGCAGCTAATAAAGTGCAGGTATTGCATGCGAGGGAGAAGCTGCGTTCTAAATTCAGCGATTTAACGACACACGCTCAAAACAAAGTTGCATGTTGGTCTGGGGGGCGTGCTTCCTACCCCATGGCTATCGTGGTTAGCAAGCCGGCGGGCAAGCTCAGGGTCAGCTCCTCGTTAACCTCCTTGCCAAACATCTGCATGGAGGGCACAGGAGGGTCAAAGTTACAGGCAGCCGATAAGCACAAGGCTGAGCTTAGCTCAAGGATAGTGCTGCCAAACGTCTGGAAGCAAGTGGGGCGAAAGGTGAGCAGTCAGCAGGTGAGAAACGCAGGCAGCCGAGAAGCGCAGGGCTGTCAGTCTTTTCAATACCAAGTGCCTGCATAATTAAAGGCAACCATGTCTAACAAATGGACAGTGTGCTGGTGGAACGCAAAGAACAAAGGTTCATTTCAAAGTAACTTCCTTTTTAGAATATGCAAAAACAAGCAGCTGAACCCTAAGGCCACACATGTGCAAAAGTGGACAGGCCCAGTGTCAGGCATACGGGGTTGGGTTTGTAGGTAAATATGCGCTATTAGGGAGGAATGTGCTTGAGATGCCCCATCGCGTGACTCCACACACCATCCCGGGCATGCTGTCTGCAAGCCCAGCAAAGGGAGTCAAAGGGGACGGAAAGGGACTTACCAGCAACAAAGGGGACGGACCAAAGGAACCGACCAGCAACAAAGGGAACGGACCAAAGGAACCGACCAGCAACAAGGGGAACGGACCAAAGGAACCCACCAGCAACAAAGGGAACGGACCAAAGGAACCCACCAGCAACAAAGGGAACGGACCAAAGGAACCCACCAGCAACAAGGGGAACGGACCAAAGGAACCCACCAGCAACAAAGGGGAACGGACCAAAGGAAACCACCAGCAACAAGGGGAACGGACCAAAGGAACCCACCAGCAACAAAGGGGAACGGACCAAAGGAAACCACCAGCAACAAAGGGGAACGGACCAAAGGAAACCACCAGCAACAAGGGGAACGGACCAAAGGAACCCACCAGCAACAAGGGGAACGGACCAAAGGAAACCACCAGCAACAAAGGGGAACGGACCAAAGGAACCCACCAGCAACAAGGGGAACGGACCAAAGGAACTCACCAGCAACAAGGGGAACGGACCAAAGGAACCCACCAGCAACAAGGGGAACGGACCAAAGGAACCCACCAGCAACAAGGGGAACGGACCAAAGGGACCGACCAGCAACAAGGGGAACGGACCAAAGGAAACCACCAGCAACAAGGGGAACGGACCAAAGGAACCCACCAGCAACAAAGGGAACGGACCAAAGGAACCCACCAGCAACAAAGGGGAACGGACCAAAGGAACCCACCAGCAACAAAGGGGAACGGACCAAAGGAACCCACCAGCAACAAAGGGAACGGACCAAAGGAACCCACCAGCAACAAGGGGAACGGACCAAAGGAACCCACCAGCAACAAAGGGGAACGGACCAAAGGAACCCACCAGCAACAAAGGGGAACGGACCAAAGGAACCCACCAGCAACAAGGGGAACGGACCAAAGGAACCCACCAGCAACAAAGGGGAACGGACCAAAGGAACCCACCAGCAACAAAGGGAACGGACCAAAGGAACCCACCAGCAACAAGGGGAACGGACCAAAGGAACCGACCAGCAACAAGGGGAACGGACCAAAGGAACCCACCAGCAACAAGGGGAACGGACCAAAGGAACCCACCAGCAACAAAGGGGAACGGACCAAAGAAACCCACCAGCAACAAGGGGAACGGACCAAAGGAACCCACCAGCAACAAGGGGAACGGACCAAAGGGACCGACCAGCAACAAGGGGAACGGACCAAAGGAACCGACCAGCAACAAGGGGAACGGACCAAAGGAACCCACCAGCAACAAAGGGAACGGACCAAAGGAACCCACCAGCAACAAGGGGAACGGACCAAAGGAACCCACCAGCAACAAGGGGAACGGACCAAAGGAACCCACCAGCAACAAAGGGGAACGGACCAAAGGAACCCACCAGCAACAAAGGGAACGGACCAAAGGAAACCACCAGCAACAAGGGGAACGGACCAAAGGAACCCACCAGCAACAAAGGGAACGGACCAAAGGAACCCACCAGCAACAAGGGGAACGGACCAAAGGAACCCACCAGCAACAAGGGGAACGGACCAAAGGAACCCACCAGCAACAAGGGGAACGGACCAAAGGGACCTACCAGCAACAAGGGGAACGGACCAAAGGAACCCACCAGCAACAAGGGGAACGGACCAAAGGAACCCACCAGCAACAAAGGGAACGGACCAAAGGAACCCACCAGCAACAAAGGGGAACGGACCAAAGGAACCCACCAGCAACAAGGGGAACGGACCAAAGGAACCCACCAGCAACAAGGGGAACGGACCAAAGGAACCCACCAGCAACAAAGGGGAACGGACCAAAGGAACCGACCAGCAGCAAAGGGGAACGGACCAAAGGAACCCACCAGCAACAAGGGGAACGGACCAAAGGAACCCACCAGCAACAAGGGGAACGGACCAAAGGAACCCACCAGCAACAAAGGGGAACGGACCAAAGGAACCCACCAGCAACAAGGGGAACGGACCAAAGGAACCCACCAGCAACAAGGGGAACGGACCAAAGGAACCCACCAGCAACAAAGGGAACGGACCAAAGGGACCCACCAGCAACAAAGGGGAACGGACCAAAGGAACCGACCAGCAACAAAGGGAACGGACCAAAGGAACCCACCAGCAACAAGGGGAACGGACCACAGGAACCCACCAGCAACAAGGGGAACGGACCAAAGGAACCCACCAGCAACAAGGGGAACGGACCAAAGGAAACCACCAGCAACAAGGGGAACCGACCAAAGGAACCCACCAGCAACAAGGGGAACGGACCAAAGGAACCCACCAGCAACAAGGGGAACGGACCAAAGGAACCCACCAGCAACAAGGGGAACGGACCAAAGGGACCTACCAGCAACAAAGGGGAACGGACCAAAGGAAACCACCAGCAACAAAGGGGAACGGACCAAAGGAACCCACCAGCAACAAGGGGAACGGACCAAAGGGACCTACCAGCAACAAAGGGAACGGACCAAAGGAAACCACCAGCAACAAAGGGGAACGGACCACAGGAACGGACCAGCAACAAAGGGAACGGACCAAAGGAACCCACCAGCAACAAGGGGAACGGACCAAAGGAACCCACCAGCAACAAAGGGAACGGACCAAAGGAACCCACCAGCAACAAGGGGAACGGACAAGGAACCCACCAGCAACAAAGGGGAACGGACCACAGGAAACCACCAGCAACAAAGGGAACGGACCAAAGGAACCCACCAGCAACAAGGGGAACGGACCAAAGGAACCCACCAGCAACAAAGGGGACGGACCAAAGGAACCCACCAGCAACAAAGGGGAACGGACAAGGAACCCACCAGCAACAAGGGGAACGGACCAAAGGAACCCACCAGCAACAAAGGGGACGGACCAAAGGAACCCACCAGCAACAAAGGGGAACGGACAAGGAACCCACCAGCAACAAGGGGAACGGACCAAAGGAACCCACCAGCAACAAAGGGGAACGGACCAAAGGAACCGACCAGCAGCAAAGGGGAACGGACCAAAGGAACCCACCAGCAACAAGGGGAACGGACCAAAGGAACCCACCAGCAACAAGGGGAACGGACCAAAGGAACCCACCAGCAACAAAGGGGACGGACCAAAGGAACCCACCAGCAACAAAGGGGAACGGACAAGGAACCCACCAGCAACAAGGGGGACGGACCAAAGGGACCGACCAGCAACAAAGGGGACGGACCAAAAGGACCGACGAGGAACAAAGGGGACGGACCAAAGGAACCGACCACCAGCGAAGGGAACGTACCGTGTACCCCAGGACGCCCACGAAGGCGCAGACAGCGCCCACGATGCCGTAACTGCAAGCACGTGGCCGATGACAAACAGGCGACGTACCTTTCAGTCCCCTTATGGCCCACGTGCCGCTACGGAATAAGCACGACGGCTACGGCTCTGCCAGGCACCCCCCTACTATAGTGACCGCGATGAGCCCACTTGGTGCAGCTCCGCAAGGCAAGCTCCTATAATAGTGACCGCGATGTGGCCACCATAGTGACCGCGATGTGCCCACTGTAGTGACCGCGATTTGCCCACTATAGTGACCGTGATATGTGCCCACTTGCTAGGGCTCTGCTAGGCAGCCCCAATGCTGCCGTCCAGCTATCGATGGGTATGTGCTCCCAGCCTGCGCATGCCTCGGTTTACAGTGCGACAAAAAGCTTAGAGTGCGGTTCATTTCAGGCAGCTGACATCCTAGACAGGGACTACTGAACACTACCAACAGGCAAAACCTTTCTCGGGAACTGTGCGACACACGCACAGGCGGATTTAACTGCAGGGGCGCCAACGTACCCAACAGAAACAACAAGACCTTTCCGTGTTTACGAGTATGCTTTTAGGCACTTTTCCAGAGGCAAAGGGATGAAAGACAGCAGCACGAGTGTGCCAGAAGGGGGCCAAAGCGCACGCATGTTAATCGAGCGAGCGGTCCAAAATCTTGCTCAAGAAGCTATGTTGGAATGATATCAAAACAGGGCACAACACTCACGCGTAGTCAAGCATGAGGTCGTATTTCTCGGGCTCTTGCATGCTGGCCTGCAAGCGAAAGAAGGGACATGGACAAGCATGGATGCAAGGTTTAAGGCATCAGCGAACTGAAAAGGGCACGGTGACCATTGCAAGGGTAGCACAAGAGAGAAGCGAATTGCAGCATGCCTTGATTGGTAGAGTTCGCAGAAGGGATCTAATTCATTAATTAATTAATTGATTAGTATCGTGTTCCCTTTAGGATCCAAGGATGCGGCAACTGTCGAAAACAACATGGCATACGAGGTTATTAGCAGGGCGAGTCGGGAGATTTGAGATCTCACCTAATGGTTGGTGACGGATATATCTGCAATAACGTTTTGTCATCTCAGCAAAGGTGAAAGAAGGCAAGGGTACAATTAGGAGACGCTGTGAGAATAAATAATAATGTTAAATATACAATAATACTAGTGATAGTAGTAGTAGTAGTAGTAGTAGTAGTAGTAGTAGTAGTAGTAGTAGTAGTAGTAGTAGTAGTAGTAGTAGTAGTAGTAGTAGTAGTAGTAGTAGTAGTAGTAGTAGTAGTAGTAGTAGTAGTACTACTACTACTACTACTACTACTACTACTAATAATAATAATAATAATGGGACATGCACACCTCACCTTGATGTTGGGGAACACGGCGTGCCCTGCAAATACAAAGGCGAGGAGGCCGAAGGTTAGGGGCAGCGTGTTGAGGGACACCAGGGTCGTCTCCGCGCCCGCAGGGTACCTGGGGGCCCATGGAAGAGCAGGTAGCAACGAACGGGTGGTGGTGGTGGTGGGCTTAGAGTACTGTTCATACCACGCTGTCATGACATCCTTGTTCTAACGCTCAAAGCTAGTATCAAGCATGCTGAAAAGAGTCTGAATAGCTCTGGACAATATCACTACAGACAACTCTTAGGATCTTGATATATTTGAATAGCTCTGGACAATATCACTACAGACAACACTTAGGATCTTGATATAACACATCCCTGGTCGCGCAATAACTGGTCGCGGTATGCATTTGCTTCAAGAAATCGACGCTGCCAAAATGCATGTCATTCAAACCCTTGCGCATGCTGGGACGGCCTCAGCACTTTCCCATGCATCCGCTCTGAATGCAAGCAGATCATTCTACCAAGGGTCCAAGATGACAACTTCCTCAAAAATGCGCAAAACAACTGCTGCTAGATATGTATGCCTTGTGCTGCTTTGGCCAGACAGCAAGCGCGCAAAGCAAGAAAGGGAAGGGTACCGTGATGGATATGAAGGAGAGAAGTGGGAAGTGAAAAGGTCGAAAAAAGAGAGCAGAAGCAAGAACACTAAGCAACCCAGGTAAAGATGCAACTAACTAGGAGGAAGTGGAACATGAGAAACAAGGGCAGAAGCAAGAAAGCAAAGCAATCTAGGTAATGATGCAACTAGCAACATTTCCATGTCACGGAAGTCTTCACAAAGAGTACTGGGAGCAGTCATCAAGGTGGCTGCAACGCGCACTTACTGTCCCGTGAAAAAATAATAGGACAGAACGCCCGTGAGGCCAACCACCGCGAGCAGGCCGAGCGCTCCGAGTGCCGCCAGTGCCCTGTGGGATACGTGCCCAAAAGTGATTTGGAAGCACATGGTGACATGGCGGGACGGGGGTCAGAATTATCATGCCGGTGGCAGTAAAAAAAAAAGCAAGAGATTTCTGCAAAGCAGCAGGCGTACGAATTATTGTATTTGACTTCCTGACTACGCGACTTTCTACCCTCATTCATGCACCATGCATACGCAAAGGTTAGTAGGTAGATATGGTAGGTTGCGCATGACGCATTTTGAAACCAAAAAAAAAAAATTCCAGTTTGGGCATGCCCAGCTAGCGGGGTGATCAGCGATTGCTAACAGCCTGCTCTGCTAACAGCCTGCATTCCTCATGGCTAAAATCATTCTTGAGAACCACTTCCCTTTCCCATCAGACCTTCTCCCCCCTGACAGGAGGTCATGCTGTTTCCCCCTGGCCCCTTCTCCCTCCTTAATTGAGCCATGGCGCCTCCCCCTGTACCTTTCCCACGCACGCTCTCTCATTTCCCTGAGGGGGGGGCACCCCCTCTCCCCCCCTCTCTACTTGATGTCCTACAACCCATTTCTTTGCCCCTCTACCTTTAGGTCCTTCCAGCCCCCACTTCCTTGAGGTCTGGCCTTGCTTCTCCCTCTCACATTCCTGAGGTCCTCTCGCCTCCGTCCCCTTACTTGAGGCCCTCTAACCTTGTTCCATTTACTTGTGGTCCTCTGACCTTGTTCCATTTACTTGTGGTCCTCTGACCTTGTTCCATTTACTTGTGGTCCTCTGACCTTGTTCCATTTACTTGTGGTCCTCTGACCTTGTTCCATTTACTTGTGGTCCTCTGACCTTGTTCCATTTACTTGTGGTCCTCTGACCTTGTTCCATTTACTTGTGGTCCTCTGACCTTGTTCCATTTACTTGTGGTCCTCTGACCTTGTTCCATTTACTTGTGGTCCTCTGACCTTGTTCCATTTACTTGTGGTCCTCTGACCTCCTTCCATTTACTTGTGGTCCTCTGACCTTGTTCCATTTACTTGAGGCCCTCTGACCTTGTTCCATTTACTTGTGGTCCTCTGACCTTGTTCCATTTACTTGTGGTCCTCTGACCTTGTTCCATTTACTTGTGGTCCTCTGACCTTGTTCCATTTACTTGTGGTCCTCTGACCTTGTTCCATTTACTTGTGGTCCTCTAACCTTGTTCCATTTACTTGTGGTCCTCTGACCTTGTTCCATTTACTTGTGGTCCTCTGACCTTGTTCCATTTACTTGTGGTCCTCTGACCTTGTTCCATTTACTTGTGGTCCTCTGACCTCCTTCCATTTACTTGTGGTCCTCTGACCTTGTTCCATTTACTTGTGGTCCTCTGACCTTGTTCCATTTACTTGTGGTCCTCTGACCTCCTTCCATTTACTTGTGGTCCTCTGACCTTGTTCCATTTACTTGTGGTCCCCTGACCTTGTTCCATTTACTTGTGGTCCTCTAACCTTGTTCCATTTACTTGTGGTCCTCTGACCTCCTTCCATTTACTTGTGGTCCTCTGACCTTGTTCCATTTACTTGTGGTCCTCTGACCTTGTTCCATTTACTTGTGGTCCCCTGACCTTGTTCCATTTACTTGTGGTCCTCTGACCTTGTTCCATTTACTTGTGGTCCTCTGACCTCCTTCCATTTACTTGTGGTCCTCTGACCTTGTTCCATTTACTTGTGGTCCTCTAACCTTGTTCCACTTGCGCGACGTCCTCTAACTCCTTTCCCTTACGTGACATCCTCTAACCACATCCATCGCATGTGCAGCTAAGGCTACTCAATGATTCAATAAACGAGTAATCTCGGAGAAAAGGAACTCCACCTCCTCCTCCTTTGCCTTACTTGAGGTCCGGCAGCCAGGTGGTGGGGATGATGACGAGTGCGGAGAGGTACATCCACGTTGCGTGGTCGGTGCTGCCCAGAATTCGAGCGATGTTGTCACCTTCCAGGATGAAGAACTGTTTTCGTGTGCGTGTGTGTGTGTGTGTTTGTGTGCATGAATGAAGGGAAGAGAGGCAGCGGGGAGATGGTATTTTTCAACAACTATCGAGGCTATCCTAGTACCATCCAACCCGACTGGACACAAGCATTTACTTGAGGTGGTTTATAAGGGGCGGCTCATTCGTTGACTACATTTCACAGATACTCCGCCTGGGATGCTAGCCATGATACCGCTCGCCAGCATACGCCGCCACTTGGCATGTTATCTACAGGGCCATCCACCAGCGAGTGTCCTGACCAACTCCGTGTCCAGGATCCACGTCAGAAACTGGCGGCCTGCTAGGGTATCCTCGTGCTGTCTGTCCGACTCAGCTGGATTCAAACGTGACTTGGGGTGGTCGTCCATGGGACCGCTCGCCAATTCCGCTGCATGCGTGGACTCACCAGCCCAAGCGTGCCCACCAACTCTGTGTACACGACCCACGTCACAAACTGGCGACCCGCATCCCCAAACGCCGCATCGCCAATGTCTTCGTAGCTCTGGTGTGGGACGGGGGGCGGTGCAGATAAAGGGCAACACCAACAAGCAGCATTTTATTGCGCTAAGTTAATTGTCTTTGTGGCCCTGGTGAGGGAAGGGACCGGTACAAAAAGGGGCAAACGATAACAAGCAGCAACTTATTGCGCTATTCAGTGCATTGCCTTCGTAGCCTTGGTGTGTGAGGGGGCAGGATCAGGTTGACGTGGCGAAGACACGTGGAGATGAGAAGGACAAATAGATGCGACCAAGACTAAGCGAATCACGCACCCCTTCCTCACTATCCGATGATATCCTGGTACTCTAGTACAAGAGCAAAACGGGGCCTTTACCTTCAGCCTATTGGTGCCCCGTCCAGCAGTACCAGTTCCTGCATGGCGAAATCTAAACAAATGTTTAAAAATACCATCCGGTTCAACCATGGGAAAGGTTAAACAAACGTTTAATAATGCCTTCTGTTCCAACATGGGGAAGGATTAAGCAAATGCTTGAAAACACCACCTGTCCCTACATGGGGAAAGTTTTAACAAATGTTTACTATTACCATCTGTTTCTATATAAGACATGATTAAACCAATGCTTAGTAACACAAATGTTGAATGATTACACGATCCAAACACCCTACCTGCAGCCCTTTGTATCCCCGTCCAACAACGCCAATATCCACCCACCTATGAACGATATTTTCAAAGGGGCCCTACCTGCAGCCCGTTCCCATCCCCACCCAACCGCATCCGCTCATATACTCTACAGGACTATCGATGACCCCCACCAAACGGTAAACATAAGTCCAGCATTGCTATCTGTATGACAACGCCCATGAAGGCCCTACCTGCAGCCCGTTCCCATCCCCACCCAACCGCATCCGTTCATATCCTATACATGATGAAAACCCCCTACCTGCATGCCATCATTCCCCCCTTGACCACAGTCTGCTTACGCACTAGAGCTTCGAAACTGAGAAAAGTCCTCACCTGCAGCCCATTCACATCCCCGTCCAACATTGTGTTGGGCCCGTCGGGCAGCAGGCACACGCGTTCCTGGCACACGCCCAGCAGCTTGCCCGTGTGGTTGGTGACTAGTCCCAGAAGCGCCAGCACGCCCAGGGAGGACCAGCCGCCCTCGCTCATCGCAAAGGGGATGGAGAGCACGCCTGGGGGTAGGGAGCCGATCAAGGGAAAAGAAAGAGGCGGGAGGGACGAGGCAAGGAAAGTTTGCGAGAGGAGGTAGATATGGTGAGTGGTGGATGGACATGGGGGTAGGGAGCCGATCAAGGGAAAAGAAAGAGGCGGGAGGGACGAGGCTAGGAAAGTTTGCGAGAGGAGGTAGATATGGTGAGTGGTGGATGGACATGGGGGTAGGGAGCCGATCAAGGGAAAAGAAAGAGGCGGGAGGGACGAGGCTAGGAAAGTTTGCGAGAGGAGGTAGATATGGTGAGTGGTGGATGGACATGGGGGTAGGGAGCCGATAAAGGGGAAAAATGGAGGGGCCAGGGACGAGGCTAGGAAAGTTTGCAGGAGGAGGTAGATATGGTGAGTGGCAGATAGACAGCACATGTTGGGGCAGGAGGCAGAGAGGTGGGTGAAGAAATGACCAATATTTTGTAATAATACTTGTCATTACAAGTGTGGTGAGTGGTGGGGTGGACAGCACCGCCAAAGGTTAGGTGATGAGGGGGCCAGGTGGCGGGGCGTGGAGACAACCCAACTGTGTTTGAGGTGAATGCGCTGAGTGAGGGATAGACAGCACCCCTGTTAGGATGGGTAGGTGAGGTGGGCGGAGAAAGAGACGATGTGTGGCATAAACAATGACAGTGTAGCTATTCGTATAAACAATGACTATAGCTATCGATATAAACAATAACTATGTAGCTATTGATTTTTTAAAAATGGGGTGAGGGGCGGGATGAACGGCACCCCAGGGGGTGGAATGGGGGGCAGGGTGGCGGCGGTGGGGCGAATCATTGCTGATTTTATTGAATGTGCTTTGTGGGGGGGACAGCTCGCCTGTGAGCTTTATAAGAATCATACTACTATCATTATTATACTAGTATTACAGGTTATTATTCGGGGCAGACTAAGGGGAAAGAAAGAGGAGGCAAGGAAGATAAAAAACAACCTTTTGCAACAGAAGGTACATGAGTGTGGCAGGACGGGCAGGGACTGGCGGAATGGACAGCAACCCTTGGGCTAGCAAGGGGGCAGGCAAGCTGAGAAAGGAGGTGAAGGAGGAATTAAAGGAGGCAAGGAGAAAAATCGACGGAGGGGGGCGGGGAGGCTGACTATAGGAACGGAGTTTGAATACTGAAACATTGTATTGGTGGGATGGATTGGCAAATGCCTGGGGGAAGATGGAGTGGATGAGAAAAGGCGGCAACCCAAACATTGTAGCAACGTGTTGATAGAGGACACTAGGTTAATGCAGCGATAAGGAGCGTATGGCACTAGGTCTGGGCAGCGATCAGGAGTATGCTGGGCTCTAGGTTAATGCAGCGGTAGGGAACGTGCCGGGCACTAGCAGAATATTGGCCGAGGGGACTTAAATCAGTGGAAGGGAACATATAAACCCTGATCAGGACATTCACCAACGACACAAGGTTAATCTTGGTCAGGGAAGTTGCCGGCTGCTAGCAGCGCCATGGACCGCGGGCACTAGGTTATTTCAGTGGTGGGTTGGATCAGTTAACGTACCGACCCCGAGTAAGATGTTGACAGCATTCAGTAATGACTCGCCGAAGGACGTGCCGATGTACAGCTCGTCGAGTGCAGGGGGGGGTGGAGATGATGGGCTGTACCCTTTCTTCCCTTTCTCAGTTGTGCCTTTTGCAACGAGTCCGGATTGCCCTGACGAGCCCACACCTTGGGCCCGGACGTTCATGCTGATGCGTCGGTTGGGACGGGAACAAAGAGGTCTCTGAGGAAACAACGCACAATGCGTGTGAGGGAGAGCACAGCAGCGGATGAGGGTAACGAATGCCATATCAAAATTATTGGAGTTAACAGAACTAATGGACTTAAATTACAGGAATTCACCACGTGTATTAACATTTCATGCGCATGCCATGCCCCATTGGCCGATCAACATACGTGGAGCGTCCTACGACAACTGGAGTAAGAAACGAGTAGTTATTCCGCACGACTTGACAAAGCACGCAGACATGATTGAGCAAGTTATAATTAGAATGTTGGCCACTGTAACTGTAGCTCTAAGGTCTGCAGAAGAGAATTGCGAGAATGTCCTTAGTCTACGAGAGCGCACAACTGACGGGCATAGGCATTTGTGGATCTTTGTGTGTGCAGATGCTGTATTCGCACGTCGTCGTAGTATGTCTAATTACCTGTATCGCAGCTTAACTAAGGAGATAGCCAACCTACAGAAGCCAGATGAAGGATGCCACACTCCTCGAACACAATTTGCCCATGAACAGTTCTGCCAGCGTTCATGAGGGCCCGTGCCCGACTGCGCAGATGACTTTACCGCGATCGCCATCGCAAAGTAAACAGCCATCTACTGTTCATAGCCCGACAAACCGATAAGCTACGGTAATAAAAGAGTACGAGTGCGTACCGTTGTCGAAGAGCTTGGTGGCATCTTCCATACGAATTTTCTCCTGGTAATGGCATCGCTGACACGTACTTCATGGTGGGCGCGTGCATTGCAGCCGGTGCGAGTTGTGGGCGGCAAGGAGGCCCACTCAATAATGTAGTGCTTGCTTCGAGCGAGCAGAGATTGCATCATTTGCGCTTTTATAATTCGTCGATTCCCTGTTAACGCCGGTTCAATGCGGTTGCAAATGCACAGTCGCTAGTGTGTGGAGTGCCCACACTCCCTGCTTACGCAAGCGAGTGCCTGCACAGAATTGTTCACAATCCCCAAGTCATGCGATGCAGCGGGCAAGAAAATTGGCCTGGCCACTTGTATTTCCAAAATGCAGCCATAGTTACATGGGTGAGCTACTGGGCATTCGGGTTTCCGTCGTAACATGGCGGTAATCGCCTTTTCCCGCGCCGTATTAGTTTGGTTCGCCCAAGCGTCGTGTCCCACCGAGGCAGCGAACACAAGATAACACAAGAATCTCTTTTGCCACCAATAATTATTCCGTTTTTCCGAGCCAGTCAGTTTATTATTCCCACGCCGGTTATATAGCCGACACAGTTATCCTGAGCCAGGAATTTGCATGCCTGCAGGCTGCAGCCTTTCATCTGTATCCCTAACTAATTATTCCCTATTCCCTGCGCTTGCCAGTTGGGTTTTACCTATACCAGCGGAAACAGAATCTCTGCTGCCCAAGTGCGGCGTGGGGAATATTCAACAACCACCCATGAACCACCAGCGGAAATTTGATGCCGCGGCCCCATCAACATATATACTAAAGCTTGTAAAACGCAGCCTTGGCACAATTTTAGCTAACACTCTTTCGAACGGCTTTCGGCTCCAGCCACTCAGCGGCGCGACTTACGGTCCGCTTGACGAATGAGCTGCGCGAAATTTCGTTGCGACCAATCACGAAAAGGTCAAACCACGGCGCGCCCATTTTTGAGGTTTCTGAAGCGTTACATCCAGATGAGCCATTTGGCAGAGGTCCGTATGCCCAGATGGCTCCTACTAGAAAACTCTGCGATTTCCTGTGTTCGCGAGCTCCAGATATAACCGTCGCAAACTTTTGGGCTGTTGGAGCAAACTTTCTGTTGGCGATATCCCGTTACAAACGCGCAGGAAGCTCACACGTGGATTTTCCTGTGCTCCACCGCCTGTAAGCGATTTTTCCCTGCTGTCTGCGGCGAGGTCACTCATCCCCGCGCGCATCGCGCTCCCGTGCAGGGGTAGCAGTCAATCTGGAGCTAGTTGAACTCCGCAAGACGTAGTTCGCGAGCTCCGTCCACTGCGCGGTTGCGCAGTTTGTCCCTTTGTAGCAATGTACATATTGTGCAACTTCTGATGAAATTGCTTACGTAGACTTCAGGCGCCAAGGCACACCTCATCATACGATCAATCGTGACGTACCGGGTTCGAACCTTCAGAGGCCTTCTAGCATTCCGGATTTTTTTCCTTCACCCTTTTGCCAAACTCCGTGAATCTTGTGGTCGAAACTCTAAAGCTAGCGCGCGCTCCTTGGCGGGACTAGTGCCACTTGGCACTCGACGGAGGTACGTGGTGACTCACATCTCCCTAGCCGGGGCTCCCTGGCCGGGGACCGGCCACAAAAAGAACAAGCTCTAATGTCGCGGGCGAAGCCCGCAAAACTTGTACTGTACTATTGTTGTTGTTGTGTCCCACGCCGCACATGGGCAGCAGAGAATCTAAAGTGGCCGAGGGCCGGATATATTTAGTATCAGTGGTACTATCGGGGCACTGGGCCCCATACTGTACAGTAGTACAAACAGTGCACCCTGCTAGGTTGCCCCTGTTGAAACAACAACAAGGCTACACACAGTTGGTAACCAGCTGGTCGATACGTGGTACCTCTTCACCTAACGATACTCCTTATTGGTTAATAAAAATACCCATTTACCCGGAAAAAAAAACAGCAACAAGGCTTTCGTTGGGTGACGTTGACCAGAACGAGCCAGGGTCCAGGGAATGCTACGGTGCATTGCCACAGCTTCAGGTTTTAGCTCTGTACAGTTTTTGGGACACAACAACAACAACAACAACAACAGTTTTAGCTACATTTGAATGGCTAGTTCAAACGAATGGAGAACTGTTAAATTTCTCTGGGATGTGTTAGTTAAAGGACGATTGAGGGAGATTTTGGGGTACTTTTGCCGTTAGTATTTTGCACCCTGTTCCGCACTCCGCAGTTCAGGTCCTTTGCACCGTTGCAAATTGCAGGTGGCATGGCGGTTTTCCCCGCGCAAGGCACGCGTGCAATTTGATTTTCCAGGCGCACAATTTCCAGTCGGAGTTGCAAGCCTGGCTTTTGCGACTTCAAACACGCTGCGATTGGAGGATTTATGGCATATCGCAGCTCGGAAACTTTAGACTTGGCAACTAATGAAAATGCCGAGAAGATATTGTTGATGGAGCAACATTAAGCCCGGCAGTCGGATAAACAGCAGGCAAGCGAGGCCGTCCGTGCCGCGCCAGGTTCCTCCTTATTGTGCAGTTTTGAGCTGCAGCAGTAATCTAGTCGTATCCATAAATATACATATTTGCCGCAGGCAGAGGTTTTCTTTTGAATTGCAGACATGGATATAGCGGATCCTGCTGAGGAGATAAGGGGCCTGAAGACTACTCTTCGCTCCAACCAGAAAATTATTGCTGAGGTGCGCCGAAAAGTACTTGTCCCTCTTCTGTTTTAGCTTTACTTGCTCCTTGGCGACGTAAAGGTCGCCGTATACTAAAGACCTTGTAGATCGTCTGCTCGCCGAGAGAAATCTTTGCCCACCTTAGGTAGCTGATGGTTCTTCTTCCTCCCGTGGTTCACTCTACAAGCAGATGCAAGAAGAGATTTCCAGGGCAACCGCGGCATTGGAGGAAAAAGTAAGCGTTGTTTGACAGCCTGTATGAATCCCACTTGCTTTGCCGTTATGAAACTGCCTGAAATTAGCGCTGTGGGGTTTCCGCAGTTCGGCGCTGTTCGCGCCGGCAAATGATTTTCCCCAAGGGTAGCATCCACATTCACCTCACAGTCCTGCACGGCCTGCTCCCTGGCGGCCGTTGGGCATATATATGCAAATTCACAGGCTAGTGCATTATTGCTTGACCAAGTATGGGTAGCAAATGACATAGGGCGGCTCGGAGAATTTCCTGTGCCTGGGCAACAGAAAAGTAAGGGGATGAATGTGTGTCCGAGCATCTGCATGTTTGCATTTGTCCGCATATGCAAGTATACCTCTGGGGCAGGGGTGGAGCTTCTCTTGTCATGCTGACAGCCGTCATGGACCAGGGAAATCCGCTCGTTGCAAGTAAACCTCTGGGGCAGGGGTGGAGCTTCTTTTGTCATGCCGGCAGCCATAATCAACTAGGGAAATCCGCTCGTTGTGTTCGTTGCAGGGCCACAAACCTGACTGGTTCACTCATCCATGGCTTTGAACACGGGTTTCTGATATGTAGATAAGGCTGGTGCGCGCACAAGATGTCTGTTCACCACTGTCAATGCCAACATGATTGCAAGCCAACCCCCTTTGCGGCTGTAAATGCTGTGTCCCCATGAGCACACTGGGGCCACACCAGGACTCTCCTCGGGTCCTCCCCACAGACGCCTGTGCTATTTTTAAATATCCAATGTGAGGCCTTTGCTGTAAGAATACTTCCTACTGTAGCGCGTTTCCAAAACTGTGCCATTCGTGCCAGTAACATGACACACTACCCTCTCACTAACCATAACCGTACAAGCATGCCATCACAGAAGTTGCCTACCTTCGAAGGTATGCAAGTTATCCACCACCATCCCGTGCCAACAGCAGTCACGAATCCCCTCCCCCCCCTCCCCACGGCACATTGTGCCAAAACCCACCCCCCAATGAACCCCCATCATCGACCCTCCCAAAGAAGCCCGTGTCTAATGAAAAGTGTGTCTAATGAAGATAAGAGTGCGTGTTGGATGAAGTTGAAATGAGTAATACACCCCCTTTAGATGAGTGGCCGCCCCCACGAAGCCTAGAGCTAGTGCCTGCCCTGGCCTGGTCACTCTACCTCGGTCACTCCATCGCAGTCACTATTTCCTATTCCACACGCATGTCGGATGTCGTGTACTGGCCGCCTCGCCCCTGACACTTTATCCTGTTCACTCTATCCACGTTCAACTTATACCTGTTCACTCTATCCCCGGTCACTATATTCCACGGCCACAGGACGACCGCATCCAGGCGCTCGCCCAGGCCAAGGAGCAGGCGCTGGCCGCCGCCACTGCCGCCGAGCAGATGCTGCAGGCACACACCTCCAGGGCGGCGCCCTCGCAGGTGTTCGCGATCCAGTCGCTGGAGGCCGAGCTCAAGGCCAAGGGTGCAGAGGTTGGCTTACTGTTCTTTTACTTGACTAGGCTCCAGGTGTTGCACATTGTCGGGTGTCCGCGATCCAGTCGCTGGAGGCAAAGCTCAAGGCCAAGGATGCAGAGGTGCTCCATTGTCCGTTTACTTCACAGACGTGGGTCATGGGCCGGTTAGCTTATTTTACAGGTGGTGCACGGTAGGTGTCGGCGATTCAGTCACTCGATGCGGAGCTGAAAGCCAAGGAGGTGGAAGTAGGCCGTTTGTGCGCGTGGCTCTCCCACCTTAATAATCTGAGTTTTTACTTAATAGCCAATGGCATGGAGGGAGGAGGACTGCGGGACTAGTTGCTTTTGTTGGAATGCGAGGGGCAAAGGTGAGCTTGATCTGAACTTAGCTGGGCACAATGACCAGTGACCCACGGCTGCTGTTGACGCCACTGACACCTGCTCTTTGAGCTCGTGCAGTTTACTCTGTGCATGCAGTTTACTCTGATAATGTGTCCTTTTTCTGTCCCTCCCCCAATATATTCCCCATCCCTTTTTCTCGTTTCCCTCAATTTGAAATGTTTGCACGTTTTAGTAATGCCACTCAGTCTGATCTTACTGGTGATGCTGATCCCTTTTACTGCACCACCACCACCACCACCACCACCACCACCACCACCACCACCACCACCACCACCACCACCACCACCACCACCACCACCACCACCACCACCACCACCACCACCACCACCACCACCACCACCACCACCAGCAGCAGCAGCTCACGCGCATCCGGTGATATGATCCCTTATGCTGCCGCCCCCACCTCCCCCAGCTCGCACGCGTCCGGTGATGCTGATCCCTTATACTGCCACCCCCCACCCCCCCAACCCCCCCAGCTCGCACGCATCAAGGAGGAGCGCGACTCGGCGGAGCGGCTCCTCAAGGCGCGCGACGCAACACTGGCATCGGCCACCAAGAAGGCGGAGGGCGCCAAGTCCACGCAGAGCACACTGGTGGACTTGGAGAACAAGAACCGGGAGCTCAAGGCGCAGTCGGCGCAGCAGCAGGTAATGGGAGAATCCAGCTCACGGTGGTACATCAATTTGAAAAAGCTCAAACCGCACGCGTGCCATCCTCCGTGACGGAGGATGCTGCGTGATGCGGGGCTTTTTTAATTTTGGGTGTCCACCCCTTCCCATGTTCTCCCATCCTATGCATTCACCCCACCAGGAGGAGAACCGCGCGCTGGCCAAGATGCTGACCAAGTTGTCTCGATACTATCCTCTACTATACGTGTGCTATACTGTGCCCCCCCCCCCCTTCCCCCCCCCCCTCCCCCAGGTTTAAGAATCCCAGATTTTTCATTACGGGACCCTGGATTACTTTACCTCTACTAGGAGACTTTTTTTTCTACTAGTATAGGAGTAGTAGAATGTAGTAGAAAAAAAAATTAATCTCACTAATTGAATCATATTAGTGAGATTGTTTAAGATTGTGAGCCCTGGATCGGTCGGACCCCATTCTGAAACGTGTGTGTGTGGGGGGGTATATGATATGCTGCAGGAGGAGAACCGCACGCTGGCCAAGATGCTGCGCGCCAAGTCGCAGCTGGTCGAGAAGCTGCAGGCGCGCACGGCACAAGCCGAGGCGGCGATTTCGCGGTCGGACCAGGCGGACCGCATCACGGAGATGGCCAAGACGCTGAAGGACCTGGAGGTGAGGGGGTGAAGGGCCTGGAGGCGAGGGGTGAGTGGCCTGGCCATCCGGGGGGTGAAGGGCCTGGGAGTAAGTTGGTGAAGGACCTGGGAGTAAGGGGGGTGGGGTAGGTGGGGAGGCCATGAAGGACCTGGGGGTGATAATGGCCTTCGTGCTATCATGTCTTTTCTGATGCTATCCTCAATCAACGGGTCTGGTACATCCACTGGAGTGGCGTCTCTGAACATATGAAGCCACATCTGCGCAGGTGACGAGGAAGATACTGGAGGGCGATACGTTTGAAAGTTTAGGTGATCACTGTGGCTTATGCGTGCAGGAGGAGAAGGAGATGCTTGGGCATGATTCATACACAATTTTACTTGCTCACTGTGGCTTGGCTTGGTCACTATGGCTTGTGTCCGCTGGAAGGGAAGAAGATGCTGGTGCTTGATACTTAAACAAATACAATGCTTTGTCACCATGGCTTGTGTGCAGGAGGAGAAAAAGATGCTGGCACGTTATACTTACACTAGCACAATGCTTGGTCACTGTAACTCTGTCACTCTGGCTTATTGTGCGTAGGAGGAGAAGAAGATGCTGGAGCGCGACCTGGCGCGCACGTCTGCGGTGGCGGCGCGCGTGACGGCGATCGGCGACCGAGAGGACGGCATGGTACCCGTCAAGCAGTGGATGGAAGAGCGCCGCTACCTGCAGGTGGGGCCGCGTAGACACGCCAGCATGCTAGAGCATGTGTAGTAGTTGCAGTACGTGTGGGGTTGCGAGGACGGCATGGTGCCCGCCAACCAGGGGGGTGGAGGAGTGCCGCTTTGTGCGGATGGGTCCTCAGTAACAAGACGCTGAGTCAAGAGGTGCTCACAGGACAACAGGGAACCTTATACGAACTACCGCCGCTAACTTAGCGGGTTTATCGCGGCCGTTGGATCCATCATCGGACGCTCCAGATTGTCGGAGGCTAACGTTTTAACTTTTTTCATTTAGCCTTCGTATATCCAAACTTACATGAACTAACCGATTACTCCTATACACCTTGTGTGCTACACTGTAAATCTCATGAATGTCTCGTCTCCCCCTCGTGTCTGGGCGCCGCGTACCCCCCGTGTGCACCTGCCCCAGGGCCAACTCAAGCGGCTTCAAGAGAAGCTGGCCATCGCTGAGAAGAACGCCAAAGTGGACGACCTGGTCAAGGTATGGGGGGGGGGGGGGGGGGTATCCAACGTGTTTGTGGGTGTGTAGAAGCTGGCCATCGCCGAGAAGAACGCCAAAAGTAGACGACCAGGATTTGTGTGCGTGTGTGTGTGTGTAGAGCGGGTGGGTGGGCAGGTGGGTGGGTGGGGTGGGGAAGGGACGGTGGCAATCTTAGTGGGAACAAAGGTGGATACTGAGCGTGCTTTGAGTTTGTGCATGGATGGAAGCCTCCTCCTTGGTCGCGCACATGCACCCCTTAGCAGATAGGCAACATGCCTCTCTGGCACGCGCCTTACCCTCCGCATGCAGGGGCACGCGCCCCCTAACCCCTGATAACCCTAAACCCTACACCTGCGAGCGCTTGGCAAGGCAAGACGTTCTTAGTCAGGTCATCATCGCTGTTTTCAATATACTGCTCAGGGTCTGCCATCCGTCACCTTGTTGGAGAAGCCTTGGATTTCCCAACAATCTAAAACAAAGGCCTTGCTCGGACACTGGACAACTGCTCCTACCTAGCATCCCGTTGCACTAAATGCTCATGGTAGCAGTCATAAAACGGACAATAGCTCGCTGTCTCGCTATCAGCTATCAGCTATCCTATCTGTTATCCTCCTTCGAAACCACTGTCATCGCCTCTTTTACCCCGCACCCCTTCCCCTCTGTAGGCCATCCTGAGCAGGCGCCGGAACATTTTCAGGTATCATGGCTGCCTTCCCACGCATGTACGTGTAGTACCGACTCATCCTGTATTTGTTGAGCTTTGCTTATGTTACATGTGACATGCGGATGGGCTCAAAGGGGACCGACCTGCCGTAGGTAGCGTAGTACTAGCGCTTGACGAGGGCACTGCGCAGGCCGGACTGTTTGTGCCGGCGCTGAGTGTGATCCTGAAGTGCAGGCCTAGGTAGCTTCTAAGGTACGCCACTAGACCTTGTACCTGCGCCAGGCGTGGCGCATCTGTGATGGGCAGTCAGTACTTAGAGTGGTGAAGGGGACGTTGGGAGGCCTCTTTTCAGCTTCGCAACTTGATCCCAGCATTTGCTGGCAAAGTCAGCTGGCCACTATGGCGGCTGCGCTGAATGTCAGACAATGCTGTTGGCCTCTCCGGGCGTGTCTAGGCCTACAGTAAAATATTTTTTTTCGCCGACCAATACCTGCCACGGTAATGGTTGGGGACTGGGGGGCATCTACGATTTGAGAGAAAGGGCGTGATTTCCAGCCCTGGGCCCACCGACGATTCCCCTATGCCCCTGGGTGCGGCAAGCAGCTCCTTGACACTGGGGGTGCTGCATTCTAAGTGGACAACGTCGGGGAAGGAGCCATACAGGCCAGGGCCAGCGGCTACGGTGGAAAGAGTCACAGGCGGAGGCGAATCTGCCCTTAAGCGTGGAGATGGCTAGCGCAGGGTGCCGGGTAGCCCATAACTGCCAGGAGCCTGACAGCGGACCGGATCTTTC
This sequence comes from Mesostigma viride, assembly GCA_009746045.1. Classification (NCBI taxonomy): domain Eukaryota; kingdom Viridiplantae; phylum Streptophyta; class Mesostigmatophyceae; order Mesostigmatales; family Mesostigmataceae; genus Mesostigma; species Mesostigma viride. The sequence continues at coordinate 11,532,394 of RPFO01000213.1, forward strand.
GGCCTGTGGCCAGACGGGAGGTTCGGGGAGGATGCGAGGCTGGAGCAAATCTTGGCGGGAGGAGCTCGCTCTTCATCATAGCCCAGTTTTTTAGCAAAGAATGGCCGCCTGGCGGGGCTGAGATTTTGGCTGCTTCATCGCCTTTGCCCTTTTACCCTGTATGATGCATTATAGGAAAGACAAGAGTTCGGTTCTCCAAGGCGGGCCTATGCCACAAAATATGTGTGCCACAAAATATTTCCTACAAATTCACAAGCCCTGGTCGGGGCGTTGGCTAAGCAACTTTCCAGCCAAAGCTCCGGTAGGGTAGAGGGCCTATCGCCACGATGGCTTACCGCCAGGAAATCCCAGCCTCAGGGGTGGGGCTGGCGATGGGTCCTGGGCTTGTGAGAGGGGGTCCGGGGGCGTAAGACATAATGAGCAGCCGCTGGAAACTGCCCCCCCTAACGGGGGGAACGACATGGGTGCCGCCCTGCGTCCGCCGGGAAAACGTAGCGGCCACACGGGGGCGGCAGTAAAGCCGCGGCAGCGTGCAGGAGGGGGGCCATGGGCGGAGAGAAACTCGGCATCAAGGTTGGCGACAGTCTTGGTGGCCATGTAGGGGGTGTCGGGGCAACACCTTGTGTTCGAGTATGCTGGGCCCCCAGCATGGTGCTACAATAACCAACTTGATAATGATGAGCACTGATTTTGAAGGTGTGGTATAGTCCGTACATATAAAGCCTAGCACACAAAAAATTATGTAAAGCAAATGTTTCTCTTGGTGGGAAGGAACTAAAATTGACCAAAAGCTAGAAATGTATTTGTCGAGCTTTGCTCATTCTATATGTGACATGCGGACGGGCTCAAAGGGGACCGACCTGCCGTAGGTAGCGTAGTACTCGCGCTTGTCATGAGGGCACTGCACCGGCCGGCCTTTTTGCGCCGGCGCTGAGTATGATCCCGAAGTGTAGGCCTAGGTAGCTTCTAACGTACGTCACTAGGCATTGTACCTGCGCCAGTTGCCAGGCGTGGCGCATCTGTGATGGGCAGTCAGTACTTAGAGTGGTGAAGGGGACGTAGGGAGGCCTCTTTTCAGCTGCCACCCACCCACCCACCCACCCACCCACCCACCCACCCACCCACCCACCCACCCACCCACCCACCCACCCACCCACCCACCCACCCACCCACCCACCCACCCACCCACCCACCCACCCACCCACCCACCCACGCTGCTAGGAGGGGCAACACCTCGTGTTCAAGTATGCTGGGCTGACAGCATGGTGCTACAATAACCAACTTGATAATGGGGATGTGCACTGATTTGGAAGGTGTGGATGGGCTGTACGGATAAAGCCTAGCACACGAAAATTTATGTGAGATATATGTTTTTCTTGGTGGGAAGGAACTCCAATGGACCAAAAGCTAGAAATGTATAGTACTGATTCATCATAAGAAGCTTCTTGCCCAACGCCCCATCCTCTCCCCCTATAGGTCAAGGTCAAGTTGCGCCAGTCACTAAATCCATGTAACCCAAGTTTCATTGGCTCTTCCCCCTCCCCCACTTCCCCTATTCCCTAAGTTTCCAGGCCGGCCAAGTTGGCTCCCTTTCTCTTCCCCCCTCCTCTCCAGGGCAAGCTGCGCCAACGCCTGGATAGTGGATACGTTTAGGTAGTTGTTTCACGGTTGCCTGTCAGCATGCCCATGTGCCCTGGCACTTTTTACACATCCAATAACAAAATTGCTGCCTCGTGTTCTCTCCCCTAGCCACAGGCCAAGCTGCACCAGTGTCTGGATGTTGTTAAGGATTGTGGTGGCCGACATGAACTACAACATTTCTACACACAATACCAACTCTTCAAGAAACTGTCTGCCCAACCTGCCATCCCCCCCCCTGCAGGTTAAGCTGCGCCAGCGTTTGGACGTGCTGGAACAAAGCATGCGACCCAAGCGCCGCATGTCCGTCTCCGCTTTCCCTCCCCGGAGCGCCAGCAGCCTGTCCGCCACCACGCCAGGCCTCGACTTGGACACGAGCGATGCGGACAGTGGGATGCGTGGGGGTGACGGCGCCCGTGGTGATATTTCGCATGCCAGCAGTGCAGGTGGCAGCATGGCGGACGACGTGGTTCCTGCCGTCATGTTCGAAACGCTCCAGAAGGAGGTGCTTGCACTGCGCAAGAAATGGGCCAACACGGGTGGCCTGCTGACCGAGAAGGACGAGACCATCGAGGTGAGTGAGGGGGGGGGGGAGGAGGGGGATGGCTCAAGAGCGTCTTCTTGAGATAATTATGGTGGCTGACCGAGAAGGACGAGTGCATCGAGGTAAAAAGGGGGGGGGGGGGGGTTGGGGCATCGAGGGGCGTTTTATGGTAGTGGAGCCACATTGTATCGCAGATCGTTGTTCAGGTGCTCACCAAGAAGAACGAGACCGTTGAGGTGAGGGGGATCAGCTAGGGGCGTTTCATCGAGGTGGTTTCTAACCGAGAAGGACGAGATTGTTGAGGTGAGGGGGAGGAGGGGGGCGCAGTAGGGACGTCTATGTACAGTTGCTCTGTGAAAAGGACGGAGGGCACCGACGTGAGTGGGGGGAGGGGGCCGAATAAGGGGCAGTTTATCAACCAACCAGTTTTTAAGCCTGGTCGCTCACTGAGAAGGACAAGAGCATTCGGGTGAAGGGTGGGGGGTGGGGGGTGGGGGGGTGGGGGGTGGGGGTGGGGGGGGGGGGGGGGGGTGGGGGGGTGGGGGGTGGGGGTGGGGGGTGGGGGGGGGGGGGGGGGGTGGGGGGGGGGGGGGGTGGGGGGGGGGGGGGGGTGGGGGGGGGGGGTGGGGGGGGGGGGGTTGGATGGGTGTGTGTGTGGGGGGGGTAAGTCATGTCTATGCCCCCAGAGGGGTTGTGGGTGAACCCTGGGTGTGCCCCTAAAACCCCTCAGGCTCCGGGAGAAGCCAGTCTATTATCCCAATCCGGCGCCTCAACTGCGTTCCAAGCCTATCTGTGGGCTCTGGACCATGGCCGGGGCAACCTTACTGCATCCGCCACGCTTTTGCTATGCCAAAGCTTTATTGCACCCACAATTGCGCCCGCACCATGCGGAGAGAGCGCTCTGTGGCCTGCCCACTTAGGGCAGTGCGAGAAGCTAGGGCACTCTCCCTCCTCGTTTCGTATAGGGGTTGAAAGGTCCTTTATGGGTACCCATGCGACGCAGTCTACATGATAATTAATGAATGAATCAATGCATTACTCAATTAATTAATGCCCCCAGAGGCACCCGCGTGATCACGCACAATAGGTACTGGTTCTATGCATTTTTCTACTATGCCTTGTTGGCTACCCTAGGCAAAGGACTCACCAGATGCTCATGCGCGAGGCGGACCTGCTGGCTTACCCGTGCATGATAGCATCATACTGCGTGCATCCTTGTGTCATCCCTGGCTGGCTACCTCGTGCAAACCACTCTCCAAATGCTCACACGCAAGGCGGACCGGCTGGCCTACTGTGCTGCGTTGTCGCATGATGTGTGTATGTGGTGGGTGCTTTATGATATGCTGAACGGTCAATGTCTACGTATGCCCCCAGTTGCTCACGCGCAAGGCGGACCTGCTGGCCTATTCGCGCGAGGCCGACGCGCGCAAGGCCAAGCGCGAGGTGGCGTCGCTCGCCAAGGAGCTGTCGGCGCTGCGCATCGAGCTGGTGTCACGCGAGGATGAGTACAAGGTGGGTGTGGTGCTAGTGTTGTGGTGTTAGTACGGGCATGTATTCTATGGACACGGTACACCGTCCATTTCAACTAGTGTGTGTAACAGCATTTGCGAACCTGTACAAAAGTTACGGACATGTGTGTCAGCCAAACACGGCCAACACTGCGGAGCCTGACCGCGAAGATTACCCAGACTTTTTTGAAGGAACAAATAGTGAATGCTTTAGCTGAACTGAGATAATCATAACCTGAAGTTCAAATGACGCTTTTGGCGAGAAACCGGTCCACGGTAGCAGAAAGGTACCTTTTGGCGAATTAATTAATTTTTGGCCCAAAATGTATCGGATTCCGACCGATTTCGACCCCTATCTTCCATTTTGGACCAAGGTTTGACTTTCTCATGGCAGATCCTAACTGCCCTCACCGAAATCTATCGATTGCACTACTTATACTTGAGATCAGACCACCCTACCTCGTACTTGCCATACTCGACTTTGGCTTACTTGGCGTAAGAGCATGACGTTTGAGCCATTTTTGCCAGTCTATCACCTGGTCGGAAAAGGACTTTCAACTACCCGAGGGCAGATTCGGAATTCCCTTGGAGACATCTGTCGATTGCACTAGTCAAATTTTATTTTGGGGTCGATCTCCGAGGCCCAGTTTCCTTGCGTGGACCGGTTTCTCGCCAATCGCGTCAAATACTCACTAACGTGTGCGTAACGCTTATTGACATGGGCGGTGTAACGTGTTCGCACAAAGATGAGTACATGCTGGGTGTGATACTCGTATAGGGGGGGTGATACTCATACGAGCATGTATACTATAGACACAGTAGTGTGCTCTGATCTCGCGTGAGGACGAGTACACGGTGGGTTGCATAGCTCAAAGTTGTTAGAAGTAGCTGTGTACGAGGAGGCTAGCATTCCATCAAGGTGCTTGGTACGCCTTACTGTGGCGGAGTACGAGGTGACTCTCCCACATCCTTGGGGGGCAGGGACGCGGTGAGTGATTGAAAGATGTGGTATTCAATATGCCTGGTCCTTTAGGGATTACCCCATGTCTGCCTGAGCAGGGCTACTATTGCGGTGCACAAGCAGGGCTATCATTACAGTCCCTGCCACTGTATGATGGGTCATGGATGCATGGTGTGAAATGAGTGCCCTGGGGTCATGCAAACTTTGCATCCACGCAATTATTGCTGACGTGATTGTCTTTCCGGTGTCCACCTGGTTTGGATCATGTTGTGGGTGGCGTGCATATTTCATGGGTGCCATTGCGCGTGGTGGGCACACATCCACCTGGCATCCCGTGGTTGGGCGCATCAGGAGCGTGATGATGCGCTGCGCAAGGAGATTTTCAAGTACAAGCAGAAGGTGTTTGCGCTCCAGAACATGCTCAACCCCAACCACTAAAGCCCCCCAATAGTGTACCTTTGGAGGATGAAGATGCCCATTGGCATCGTTAGCATGGACCTGATTCTCAGTATCTGCATGATCACGATAGATGCCCATCTGCATGATCGAGATCGATGCCCATGGGCCGCCTAGGCGGCGGGGATCCTACGCACCATGGTCGTTTTGAAGATTTCCTTCCAGCCAGCCCAGGGAGCATATGTCAATGGTAGAGAGATTAATCGACATATGCTTGGTCGCGGCGTTTGCTGTGAAAGTGCAAAAAGTTTCTTTTGCTTTCGGACACCGCACTTTGAGACAGACAGGACTGCCCACCATGGCCGTGGTATTTGCGTGGGCACCATCTACAAGCTTTGCAGTTAGAACCGTGAAGAAGGTGCAACTTGATCACTTAATTGGTTTAGTTTGAAGCGCTGAGGTGGCTAGTCTGAAAGGCTACAACACATTCCGAACTGGGGTTGTTCTCCGCATACGCATGCACTTAGCTATTGCTCATCACTAGTGACGCTCCTCCGGCCCGTCAGGGGGTCCATTATTTAATTAATTAAGAACATAACTCCGTCGGGAGTACATGTAACACATATATCCCTGAAAAGGGGCATATGGTTTTTAACTCGCGTTAGCACATTTATAACGCAATTTTTTGCGTTATAACACTTTATTTCAATTAAACACATCTAATGAAGCAAGCATGATATGGGCTATCTGAGGCCAGTTATGAATTCTCTGAGATATATAAAAAAATGTAGTATATGGTCTTGGCATGTAATTCCCAGCCTGGCTATGTGAAATTCAAAGTTGAAGACACATGGGTCTCGTAAACTATGACCCCCTCACACTACAAGGGGCCGGTATGCCACATGGGTCAAGTATTGCAGGCACTGAATTTTTTGGAGTAAAAGCAATATATGTAGACCCTCGTGGCTGCATATGGGCTTGAAATAAGCAGCCCTCCTATTTTCCCCACACCCATGAAATTATAACACTATAACACTGGGTAGACAAGTGGGTGCACACAAAAGGCACCGTGGGCCCCTTGGGGGGCATAAACCCATGGAGATGCACAAACTAAGCCCAGATATGTCAAAATAAGACAGGGCAACCACCTGCAGCCAATAATACAAGCTGGCCACATGCCACGCTTAACGAGAAGAGCGGGCACTGCGGCCAGACCCCCCCGAGGACGGGGTAGCCGTGCCACCGCTGGCCCGCTTCTTCTTTGGCCTCTTTGGCGTCCTTGGCGTCTTCTCCGTGTACTCGCCCCTGGCCCCCGTGCTCTGCCCTCCTGCTGCCAGTCGGCCTCCTTCCAGCCCTCGGCGTCCTTTACCACCCACCCCGCCAGGTCTGCCAGCTCGGCCTCAATGGCGTCCTCCACCGACTTGGCCTGCAGCTCCGGATCCACAAAATCATCCTCATCCGCCTCCTCTTCCTCCTCATCGCTCGTGACATTGCCGGCCTTGGCAGCCTCCCTTGCAGCTCGCTTTGTCGAGGTCTTGCTCTTGGACCCCGCAGGCCGCCCTCGCTTTCTTTTCTGAACCGGCGCCGGCTCCTCCTCCTCCTCCTCCTCCTCCTCCTCGTCCTCGTCCTCGTCCTCGTCCTCGTCCTCCTCCTCCTCCTCCTCCTCCTCCTCCTCCTCCTCCTCCTCATCGTCGTCTCCCTCGTCCCCCTCCTCCTCCTCGCCATTATCCGAATCTAAGCCGACAGTGGCCTTCTGGGCAGCATCCTCGGGCAGGGCGTAGCCCAGCTCCTCGTCCAGCTGCTCGACCCGGAGGACAATATCATCCATCTCGTCTGGCTCGGAATCGAGCCATTTCAGCACCTGCCATTCGTTAAACAGCTCGTGCGACCTATCTCGAGGGAAGTAGCGCACCTCCACAGGTCCAGATCACCGACCTTCGGCGATGCTTTCATGAAAGATTTCACGTTTCCCTGCACTTTGGCCTCATTCCAGCCACCCTTGTACTGTTTCCTCGCCCATTTCTCACCCCAGTATGTTGCTGGGACGCTAACATGTCTTCCTATTAGGTTACGATCGCGTTTCCTGGGGTCAAACAGCTGCGCCATGTCGCTAGACTACAGCAGGACTGCAGTGGGTACGCGCGATTTCGTTCGGCCATCACCTTCGTCTTCCCTAAAAAGTCCTGATTTACAGCTGGCATTGCATGATGCCACGTGGCAACCGTTGGGTACTTGGGTACGGGGATTTTTTTATGAGATCCTAGGGTTATAAACTAAGCCTGACTGCAGTTGTTTGGCCTCTAAACTATTGGGAAATAGTTGTTTGAACTCCATGTTAACAACGCAATTTTTTGCGTTATAACCTCACAACGCAAAAAATTGCGTTATGTAATAACGCGAGTTAATTCATTCGGAGCTACAACCTGCAGGTGGGGGGTGTAAACAGCCACCTACCGTCTGGATGCACGAAGTGCACCTGCACCACCATGATGTATCATACCTTAAAGGCCTGGCATGGGGTGGAAGATGATTATGGCTGGGCAATAGCTAGGGCATGGCATCTCAGCAGATAGTAACTCTCTGCATATGGGCAAAGCTAGGCTCACAACTTTAATTCCTGAACTAAGTAAAACTTGTGCGCTCCCATTGGGGAGTACAATTAACCCCGCTGGATGGATGGATGGGTACACGCAATAAATTAATTAATTAAACTCGTGCTCCCGTTGGGGAGTCACGGAGCATTAACACGTCGTACGTAACCCTACCTATTTTTAGGACTGAGTTGAACTCAGTCCTAATTTTAGGACTGAGTTTTTGGGTTTCGTAGAAAATTCGCCCCGGTCAGAGTGTTGGACAAAAAAATTCTCTCAAAATTTATTCAAATACTACGTGAAAAGACCTTTCTTGGACATATTTTTGGGATTTTTTTTGATTTTGTTTGGGCGGCTAAATGTGCGGTCAAAGTACAGGTGGTAAGGGTACTTTTTCACGCGAAACGTGAGTTCCGGAAATGCACGACCTAGCCATGGCGGATTGCGCCCATGCATGCAGCTTACGATTGCGGACGATTGAGCTGGTCAAACTCAGGAAGTAGATTTCTTATGTCTTAAAGATGACACAGGCAAAATTTTAGCTCGCGGAGATGCGATTTACCATGTGTCGGCACTGCTCTTGGTGGAAAAAACTGCGATCAGGCAGGCTGACGGAATTGATGACTTAAACTGCTTTCCGGCGCAGGTCGAAGGGTTTATATGCTTCTTTCTACTAATTATCATGCATTTTCGTAGAATAAAGTCAGTGGCAGTAAAGATTTGATGATTTCAAGCACTCTGTCACGTCATGCTTTGTGTGCCGGCAAGTGTCACTTTTGCGGGCACCGCCTGGGCCAAGGTAACGCCATCCGTGAACGGTAAAGCTGAAATATCGTTGCCTCATCGTTTTTTGATGTTCTTGAATGAGTTTAAGCTTGCGAGGCGTTGTCAGTTTCGAGTCTTGATGCGCTTTCTTGACCGTTGCCTGCCCCTCTCTAAAACCCCCTTTTTTGATGATGTTACCAGGCATTTGCCTTACCCTAGTGTAATTGTGCAGGTTTTTAGGCGCTTAATGGGTTTAAATACCTTCATAGATGTTAGTTCTTCTTTTGCTACGTTCATACTGCATGATTGTGTGGCCATGGGCTGCATCAAGCGTGCTTTCGAGCTTACACTTGTGAGTGAAAAGTCTTGGTGATAAACCACTGTCATAATGTGCCAGCAAGTATGTTGGCCATGTCATGGCAAAGCAAAACAGCTTTAGCCATGTCTATTCTTGTTAGAAACAATTGAAATATGCTTAACCTACCCATCATATTGGTGGTTAAGACTTATAATACAACCCTTTGTAGGTAGGTATCCATACCCATGCCCTACGTGCGTGCATAGGCTCTCACACATACTAAGGTATCATATAACTTTAATATGATGATGCAAGCATGTTGTCCTATTATGCTAGAAGGGAAATGAGTTGATTGGCATGGTTGGTTGCCACGGTGGTGTGTAGTATGACCGCACTTACATGCTAGCATTTTGCTAGCAAGGCCCAGTCCTATTATAGGACTGGCAGTATTTTGTGTGTTTCAGGCAGTGCCTGTGGCCAAATTGAGTCCAGTTTTTTTCTACAGGTCAAGAACTATATTTTTTACATGCCTATATTTTTTCAACATGCATATGGAATTTATTCAATTTTTCCCAATCGTGCTTCCACACAAAAATGCAAAATCGCGAGTAAGGGTCCACACCCCAGTAAAATTATACATGATTTGGTCAATGTATGATTTTTTATGCATATGCCCAAGCATTAGCATGATATTGAGTGCTATTATGCATATCAAACATATGGGGTACCCCCCTACCCTTACCGCTACATGATCTCAAAGTTGGCATACTCAGTCCTATTTTTAGGACTGAGTTTGCACGTACGACGTGTTAACCCCGATAGATGGATGGATGGATGGGGACACGCACGGGTCTAATCTATCTAGGTACCGCAACATCAAACCAACTATATTCTCCCCTAGGGGTGATCTACCCTAGGGGTACACGCAATCCTACCGGTCTAATCTATCTACAAAACATTCCTACTCTATATCTATGGTGCCCGCGACTCATCACCCATGGAGAGGAGTCTAGCATGCTAGGGAGGGGGTTGTCTAGCATGCTTCCCACAACAGGTTATATGCATCATCTGGTGTGGATCCCATCCTAGCCATACATGTGCATGGCCACGTCTGCTAAGCCTCACTTCTCTACACTACTGCTATAGGGTCCGGAAAGGAGAACTTTTGCGGATGACTGTAGGTGTAAGTTGGCGATGCCCTAGGATCCGGAGAGGTCCGTCCTATAGTCAGCGAAAGTTGGTGCGCGAGAGGTCCCCAGTTCGATTCCGGTCGGATTCATTTGCAGATCGCGTTTTCCGCGTTTTCCGCGGACCGGCACTGAACGCAAATGGTTTTCACCTAAGCTGCGGCGTGCCAGATCAGGAAATCAGAATAGTCCCCTAGTACACGGGCTTCTTCCGGCCGGCCTGCTCAGTCTGCCGGAGCTGCATGGAGGTAGGTCGGCCTGCGGCCATATAGCTCCCGTCGCCGTTGGTAGCTGCGCCAGGGTCAAGAACTTTGTTGTCCAGCGTGTAGCCGGAGTCCTCACGAGCCGCTCAATGCGACTATCATGATCGAGGAACAACTACTAGAAAGCTTGTCCGCCATGTACTCAAAGGTGAGCACCAGAGGGGGCGGTCCTGCCTTACCCCGCGAGCGGGGAAGGCGGAGGACCTCCAGCCGGATCGAGCTCGCCTATGAGGGCTGTGGGGGCAACGGTTTTGTCCTCAAACGCCTGTGCACCCTTCTCGGAGTTCACACCTTCCAGCAGGTCGAAGTAGTTGACGATGACGTGTTATGCATGGCTGCGCTTGCCGTTGAGCTCGGCCTCCTCACAGAGGTCGAGCGTCTGTTGCTTGAGCTGGGCAGCGATGGCGGAGGTGGCCGGTGGAGGTGGTGTTAGTGGTTCAGCAGCATGGCGACCCAAGTCTCATGCAGTGAGGGGGAGGAGCATCGCCTGTGCTGCCGGCCTGAGCGGGGCCTGGCTTGGCGGCATGCAATGCCCTTCACCGCCTGGGCGGTGAGGCCTGCGGTGTTTTGAAGGCACTCGATGGCAATGGCGTTGTCCTTGATTGAGGCGCTTGTCGATGATATATCGCGGAGCTGGGCATGGTGGCGGTGGTGGCGGTGGACTCAGGTAGAGGCGAGGAGGATGGAGGTCACTGGCGGTGGAGATGGTGGAGACTGAGAAGGCCGGGGATCTCGGCGCAGCCATCGTGCCGCCCATAGCTGCCACACTATTCTGCTGCGATGGGGTCGGTTCACGTGCTGCTCGATGGCCTCCATGGGAGTGGAAGGTGGCTTCGGTCAGGGGGAAGGGGGCCCAGCCGGAGGTCGATCGTCGACGGAGCGCCCGAGGAGGAAGAAGAGAGTGCAGAGCCAAGTAATTAGGCGGGGACGAGAGAAGCCGGGCAGGTTTATAGGGTGGTGTGAAAACCAGCCGACGTCTTGAACAGTGCGGAGGCGGTTAGCTTGTAGCGGAGCTGCTGGCACAGGTCAATGAGCGAGGCGTGCGTCCCATAAAACACGTGCTCCAGGATCTTGAGTGTTGGCTGCATGTTAAAAAAACTGAGCCGGGCTGGTTGACGTCAAAGTCACGCGCTCGGTCGGTCCAGCTCGGTGCCGGTCAGGGCCGGACTGCGCCGCTTGGGCTCTGACAGGCGACGCTGATGCGGGCGAGGCAAGCCCGGGGGGGACCTGGGCGACCACCAGCCAGTGCCTAGCTGACTAGTGGCATGCCATGCCACTATGGTGGCACCGGGCTGCCTTCCCGGGGCCTGAGGGCGAAGCTAGCTGCAGCGCCCGGAGCTCAGCAGATCGACGTATTTTCAGGCCGGAGTCAGCGCAGCCGCCAGGCTGCGTTGCGTAATAGAGGAGCGTTTGCTCGTCATAATATTGCGTGATAGCTTCGGGAAAATATATCAGCGTGTGTGTCTTAGAAAGACGAAGCGATTGTTATAATCGCGGCAAAATTTGGAGCCCGAACGTGAAAGTTCTCCAGCTGGCGCCGCCGTCAGCTAAGGCTACCCTCGTGGCTCGTAACTGGCTGTGTGGGGCCGGAGCATATGTAACACAGGCTATGGCAATGACTATCGGGCAAATTTACTTTATCCCCGCGTGTATGCGCACGAGCCACCAGATAGCCGGCATGGCTGACGGTGCCACGGTGCATGGTGCTTATAACTTTCCCGTTCATTGGGCTCCGAATTTTGCCGTGACTTGATCACAATCGCTTCGTCTTAATTCTAAGACGCACACGCTGATATATTTTGCCGAAGCTTTACGCAATATTATGACGAGCACTAACGCTCCCGTCTGCGCAACGCGCAGCCTGGCGGCTGCGCCGAAGCCCTCACTGAAAATACGTCTGCGGCAGCTGCGGCCGGGCTGCAGCCTCGCCGGCCCTCGATCCGGCCCGGAAGGCAGCGGTGCCACTTGTCAAGCATTCAGTGGTCGCGTCGGCTGCCACCGGGCTTGCCTCGCCATGATTCGGCATCGCCTGATCGAGCCCAAGCGCAGTTGCCCTGAGGAGTACCGCCCCCTTCCGAGCCGAGGTGGGATGATCGAAGTCGCCTTAGACGTCACCTCATGCAGCCGCATGGTCAGGTGGCAAGCAGGTAAAGAAAATCCAGGCCACTGCATGCACGCCCTGTTTAATTAATTAATTAAACTCGTGCTCCCGTTGGGGAGTCACGGAGCACTGAAGTGCTTTTAATCCCTGTGTGTGCACAACAGGAGAAAGGGCAGAGACCCCCAGTCTCCTTCATGCCAAAGGCATGCCACAGCTGCATTCGGGCACGGCTAGCTAAACGGACACACTAACGATCCGGCAATCTGTGGGTGCCTGTGCTAAAAATAAGACCCATGTGAGCATGACATAACATGGAGCGTGGGCGAGTAAACTGATCATAGCCAAGACGTAGCATGGCTGTACAACAAGGACTAAGCTAAGGCTACATGGCTGGTTGTGTACCGTGCGTTAGCGGTGCACGTGACTAGGTATGTTGGCACCGCTAGGCAAACGTGCTAAGCATGGCTGCACCATGGCGGCAGTGACAACCAATGGATACAAGCTAGGGCTATTAGCTAGTCTAGCCCGCGGGGGGCGTCCACATCTTGTGGTTGCATGATCATCAGGTCCCCGCCCCTCCACTGAGTATACACCTTGGGCTTCTGGGGGTCCTGCTTGTGGCGGAGGTACTCCGGCCACAGGTCGCGTCGCTGCTGCTGCTGAGCGGGGGTCAGGTCGTCGTCCAGCGTCCAGGTGAGGTCGTGCAACCGCTTGCGACGAGAGAGGAACCGCTGCTTGTCCTCACGGGAGGGGAAGGTGAGCAGAACTGGTGGGGGAGCCGCCTTGTCCCGTGAGTGGGGAAGGCGGTGACACCCACGCAGTTCTACCTCACCTACCAGGCCCATGAGGGTAAGGAGCTGGTCCTTGAGCTCGTCGGCAAGGGAGGTTGACGTCTCACCTGGCTTCTGGGGGAAACGACGTAGCACCACTCGGCACTCGCGGCGAGCGCGGTCGGTGCATGGCCTCCCGTTGGTTGGCCTGGCGGTGGTCCTCCAGCTCCTGGAGCTTCGTGGCGATGGCGTCGGTGGTGGAGGCGGTCGCTGACCGCAGCAGGTCCGCATAGGAGAGGGGCGGGAGGTCGCCAGTATCCAGCCGGGGTGGCTGGGATGCGATGGTGGCCGTCTGCTCCGCTTAGTATCTTTGGGACCTGTGAGGCCAGGGCCTCGGTGTGAGCGGTGATGGCTTCAAGCTTCTTCATGAGCACGCCGCACTTGCCCTCTGGACACCTGGTTAAGGCGAGAGACAAGTGCAGCGTGCGTTTCAGATGCCTGCGCCGCGGTGCATGTGCAGCGCCGTTAACTGGGGTTGTAGCTTGTGGACGACCTTGGTTTCCACATTGGAGACCCGGGCCTCCACCGTGTTGAGCGTCGTGTGCAGCGAGGTAAGCTTCTCGGCCAACGGCCAGGTCACGTGCTCCTCCATCAAGCACTGCTCGGATGTCATCCTTGCAGAGGGAGGAAGCCGATGTGGCTGTCGGCCGCGCAGGCTGGGCTGGGGTGCGGATCCTGGCGACAATTTTGCTCATAGGTAGCTGGAAGTAGCTGCACATGATGGCGATGCGGTGGTTGAGCTCTGGCCTGGCAAGGAACCTCTCCAGGTCGTCGGCGGGGAGTGGGCCCTACGGCCATGGAGCTTGCATTCCTGTGATAAGAAACGCACTATTTCGGCGCATTCGTCTTTGGTCAGTTCCATGCAGCCAGTTGGTGAAAGAAAAGCATTCGTAATCTGGTAGGTACTTTCGCCATTTGGGTTCGTGGCAGGGTTTCTTGGGCTCGGGCGAGGCGCTGGGCGATGGGTTTGCTGGCGGTGCCAGGGTTGGCAGGCCCAGACGGCTGGCCCAAGGGCGATGGCGAGTGGGTTGGGCTGGGAGCCGGCAAGCTCCTTTTCCAAACCCCGTTTTGCTTTTGGGGTCGTCATAGCTGCTTGTCACGTGCGTAACTTTGGCAATACTGTGTTTCAGCCGTAACCGATTGTACTGGCGTGTGCGTCTCAAAAAAGCGCATCGAATGCAAGTGGTCTGACCGAATTTGGGGCTCAGACGCAATTTAAGATCTGAGCTCCGCCGTCAGCCATACCGCCGTCAGCCATTTTCGTCTTCATGCCCTGTTTAATTAACCTGTTTGACGCCCTGTTTAATTAACGGGACGCGGCGACGCACGCCTCGCTTCTTGCACGGCCCTGTGCCGGCCAGCACCTTCACGCTTGCAACCATCTCATTGTGCCGAGCGCCGGCCACAAGGTCGTTGAATTAAAGCGGCCCAGCCCTGCCCGGCTACTCTTGCCCCCGCCTTCAGCTCACTGCCCTGCGCTCCCTCCTCGGGCGCTTTGTCGCCGACATCTGGCCCCCGACCACCACCTCCATCTCCGAAGTCACCTTTCGCTGAGTCCATCAGTCGTCCGAGTCAAGGAGGCCTTCGAGCAGCACGTGACCCCGGCCCCTCGCTGCATGCAGATGCATGTGGCGGCCATGGGAGGCGCACTGCTGACTGCCGAGCTTCCCCTCCTCTCGATCCCGGCCTCCACCACCACCATCACCTCCAAGCTCCTCGATCACCGACGCCCCAGCTCCGCTAGACATCGACAAGCGCCTCAGTCAAGCCCTTATTAATTAAGGACCATCCTCATTAAAACCTTCACTGAAGCGCAGCTCTTTGAAGGCACTTCCTGGTTATGCTGCTCGACGCCAACGCCACGCTGCCAGTTGGCACTGGGGGCGCTCAGTATTCCCCAACCAACACGACAGCCAACGGTAACACGCCTTTATTTGCGAATCTGCTGGCAGAATCTGCGCTGGTTGCATGCAATGCTTCTTTCGCACGCCCCGCTGAGCAGCTGGCCACCTTTTTCGGGCCGTCGGATCGGGTGGTGTGCCTTGATTATGTCTGCGTACGTCGGGCTCAGCGCCCCTCAGTTGTCGATGCTCGCGTCCTGCAAGATTCTGTCAGCACGGTGGAATCTGATCATCGTCTCGTGCTCGCTCGCATCAGATTGCGGTTTCCTGGGGTGAAACCGTCGCGACAGCTGGCACCTCAGCCAGATCTGAAAGTGCTCCGGACAGTGTGCTGAAGGATGCCGACAAGATGTCAGCAGCAGAGCAGGCCGCTATGTCGCACAGGGATGATTTCCTGGCCGTATTCGACGCCGGGGGCAGCCGACAGCAGTTACACGCCATTCCGCCGCCGGGGGATATTTCAGTGATCCTCCGTGGTGTCGCCGCCAAGTATCGCCTGGCTGCCCGCACCCTCCCCACCTTGCCTCCGCGTCGGCAGCTTGCTGTCCACCGTCACGCACCGACAGTGGTCGCCGCCAGGCAGATGCTCCGCCGCAACAGAGATCCGCTCGCCAAACCTGGGCTGCAAGCAGCTCTGAGGGCCGCCTACGAGCAGGCTGAGAAGGCAGATGCTCAGCAGATGGTCAAGGACCTGCGCAGCTGCCAGCAGAAGCACGACGGCAAGGGGGCCTGGTTCTGGTACAAGCGCCTCGGGCACCCGGACGGCCTCGGCCGGCCCCACCGCCATGACGTCCCCGGCGCCCCAGCCAAGCGGCTTCGTACCTGGGCCACGGCCACGGCCGAGGTCGTGGGGACAGCTGCGCCGCCCCCACCCCTGCTCCCAGCCGCCGCCGCCCGCCCGGCCGCCCTGGCCGGCCCCGCAGGGCCCCCGGCCCCGCCTAGGTCAGCGGCGGACTACCTAGTCCCCCCGCTGGTCGGCCCACTTGGCGACCCGTCTGACATGCCTCCTTTCACCTCTCGCGAGGTCACGGAGGCGGTCCAGCGCCTGCGTTATGACGCAGCCACCGGCTCTGACGAGATTCCGGCCGCAGTTGTAAAACTTGCAGCCGAATTCGAGGACTTGTTATGCTGCTCTTCCGGGACATCTGCAACCGCCTTCTGCTGTCGCCGCAACCACCTCCAGCGGCCTGGCAACACAGTTTTCGCACGATGCTGTACAAGAACAAGGGGTCGCCTGCCGACCCCGGCAACTACAGAGGGGTGTGCATTCAAAGTGCCCCCCTCAAGCTTCTTATGCGGCTCATCCTGAACCGCCTGCGCACGGCCCTGGACGGTCACCTCAGCGAGACTCAGCACGGCTTCCGTTCAGGTCGCAACACAGTACAGGCGCTCTTCGCTACTCGCCGACTGGTGGAGGAACTGCAACGCCTTCAGCCTGGTGAGTCCCCTTTGCACCTTGTGCTGGTGGACTTCATCAAAGCCTTCGATTCGGTTTTCTGGCCTGCGCTTTGGGACATCCTCGAGTTGTTCCGGATCCCCCGCCCCCTGATTGCTGTCATCCGCAACCTGTATGAAGGGTCCACCACTTCGGTGCGCACTTCTTACGGGACCACGCCCCCATGCCCTTTACAGAAGGGTGTGTGGCAGGGCTGCGTGCTGTCGCCCTACCTGTTCATTATTGTTGTCGAATACGTAATGATTCAGGCGCGCAAGCGATTTGCCCGCATCGTGGGCAGGGAACCAGGAGTGCAGGTTGCTAACAAATTCTGGCATGGCGGTGCGGACACGGAGATTCGGCTCGCAGACATCATTTACGCAGACGACACCACCCTCTTTGAGGACACTGAGCACGTGCAGACATGGCTTGACTGCCTGGCTCTCGAGGCCCGTGCAGTGGGGCTTGAGGTCAGCAAGAAGACAGAGGCTCTGGCGGTTGGGCTCACCACCTCAGCGCCGCCCCTCTATCTCCTAGACGGCTCTCGAGTCCTGTATCGGGACCGCGTTAAGCTGCTAGGCAGCCTGCTCCCTAGCTGCGAGGTGGATGTGGACCACCGCATCTCCCTCGCCTGGCACGCTTTACGCCAGTACCGGGCCCTATGGCGCAAGCCCCTGGGCAAGATCGAGAAACAGGACCTGTTCAAGGTCCTCGTCCTTCCTGTTCTCACGTATGGCGCCGAGACGTGGACCCTCACCGCCGACCTGGCCCGCAAGCTGGACGGCGCGGTCACCAGCATGCTGCGTTCCATTTTCAGAGTAGGATATGCTGCTCATCTAGTCGCTCCACACGTAAGCCAGCCATAATTTCAATGCACAAGGATACACATTTCCATCACCATTCATCTTCATCATCCTGAACGACTCGAAAACGCGGAAAAGATAACGGCAGGCTCGAGCTACCATGGTCCGGATTCTCCCGATTTCTGGCCTGCGCTGGTTGTCTCTTTGATATGCTGCTCATGTCCGCAATGAGGACCTGTACCAGGGCATGCCCTATATCACCAGCACAATTAAGCAACGCCGCCTGCAGCTAGTAGGGCACCTAGCTCGCACCAACCAGGTAGACACCTCACGTGGCCCCCCCGCAGGACTGCGACCAGCCCAGCCTGGCCGGCACCTCCTGACGTGGGCTGGGCCCAGTGATGTTAGACGCCGCAAGGCCCGCACCTTCAAAGAACAGCTAGTAGAGGACATGGGGGGCCTAGGCCTCTCCGTGATTTGGAAGAAGATGATGGACAAGGCCAAGTGGGCCCAGGTCATAGAGGACAACGAGCCCCCCCCAGTGGGGAAGCGCCCGCGTGTGCAATCCCGCGGGAGGCACGCTAGATAGCTCCCCCTAGGGCAGCGTGCGGCTGCCTAGATAGATGATGTAGATAGAATGTTGTTAGATAGATGTAGTATGTAGCCAATGTAGATAGATTAGACCGGTAGGAATGTGTGCACCCATCCATCTATTCATCGGGGTTAATGCTCCGTGACTCCCCAACGGGAGCACGAGTCTAATTAATTAATTAATTAATTTGAAGGCAAGATCGGTAATTGCCCGGGTCGGCAGTGGATCCAAGTTGTTATTGTATGATCATGACGCGGACTGGGGCATGTTGCCAGGCAGTGGGTGGGTGGGTGGTGGTGGTGGTGGTGGGTAGCATCACTGTAGCAAAAGCTGGTTCCAGAAGTCCAGGAGGATCAAACCGTATCCGACAGTTGCTTACCGGCTCGACAATATAAACTTGGAACGTCATGCATCCAGAAATAGTTGGCTTACATAATCCCTATGATGCTGAACACGCGGCTGAACGGCACGGCCGGTAACCAGGATCGATGCTTCGGCAGGCTTTGAACGTAGGGTTTTCCACACGTACACCGGACACGGCTAGAGTCTTTGTATAAGGTATGCCTCGCATCTCTCGATCTGATGAGATTAGGCAGGCGTCAGAGAATAGCATTTGTAGGACATCTTGCCCGACGTGGTAGTCACTGCCGCCATGACAGCAATCTTTGCCTAGCTGTGCCACAATATCTAGTCGATCACGTGCACCGCTAACACACGGCACACAACCAGCCATAGCCTTAGCTTAGTCCTATAGTGTACAGCCATGCTATGTCCTGGCTATGGTCAGATTACTTGCCCACGCTCCTTGTTATGATATATGCTCACATGGGTCTTATTACACCCACAGATCTTGCCGGATCGTTTACCGAGTCCGATTGCAGCTGTGGCATGCCTTTGGCATGAAGGAGAAAGGGGGTCTCTGCACTTTCTTCCTGTTGTGCACACACAGGT
Source organism: Mesostigma viride (assembly GCA_009746045.1). Lineage (NCBI taxonomy): Eukaryota > Viridiplantae > Streptophyta > Mesostigmatophyceae > Mesostigmatales > Mesostigmataceae > Mesostigma > Mesostigma viride. The sequence continues at coordinate 11,551,158 of RPFO01000213.1, forward strand.
GATTAAAAGCACTTCGGTGCTCCGTGACTCCCCAACGAGAGCAAGTAAGTGAGTAAGTAAGTAAGTTTACAAGTAAGTAAGTTTACAAGTAAGTTAGTAAGTAAGTAAGTAATTAGTAATAAGTAAGTAAGTAAGTAAGTAAGTAAGTAAGTAAGTAAGTAAGTAAGTAAGTAAGTAAGTAAGTAAGTAAGTAAGTAAGTAAGTAAGTAAGTAAGTAAGTAAGTAAGTAAGTAAGTAAGTAAGTAAGTAAGTAAGTAAGTAAGTAAGTAAGTAAGTAAGTAAGTAAGTAAGTAAGTATTAAGTAAGTAAGTAAGTAAGTAAGTAAGTAAGTAAGTAAGTAAGTAAGTAAGTAAGTAAGTAAGTAAGTAAGTAAGTAAGTAAGTAAGTAAGTAAGTAAGTAAGTAAGTAAGTAAGTAAGTAAGTAAGTAAGTAAGTAAGTAAGTAAGTAAGTAAGTAAGTAATGAGATTAGCATAGTACTCCGTGGCATGCCTTTGCGCATGACACGCAAGTACTTAAGTAAGTAAGTAAATAAGTACTTGCGTGTCATGCGCAAAGGCATGCCGACGCCACGGAGTACTATGCTAATCTCATTAGAAAAATAATTACACACAAGTTTAAACAAATATGGTCTGCATCATTCCCCAACCATTAGCACTAGATCGATGGGGATGTCCTCATCCGAGCTGTCCTCTACTGTAATGGCAGACGAGGCGGTAGTGTAGCGCGGCAACAACGGGAGCACGAGTTTAATGAATTAATTAATTAACCTTGCCCGAACCAGTCAGGTAGACACCACCCTTGGTCTGCATATGGCCGGCCCCCAGCGCAGCTTGGCCAGCCAGGGCCGGCGGCATATCCTGACCTGGCCTGGCCCCCAGGACAAGCCCCACAGGGCGGGTAGACCCATGCCATGAACTTTACAGATCAGCTGCTGGCCGACCTCGTGGTCCCAGCTCAGTTTGAACACCGCATTTCCTCCCTCTCTCTCTAGCTTGGACTGCCATGCAAGCAGGACAAGATCGAAGAGATGGCAGACCATTGTCCAGGCCCACACGCCAGCCCCTGTGGGAAAGCCCCCTCCCCCCAGGAGGAAGGGGCGCTTTGCTGAGTAGAGTAGCTAGAATTTTGGTAGAGATTAGATTAGAGTTAGCTCAGTTAGTTTAATTAATTCGTGGAGTCCGTTCACCCCCACTACCCATCAGCAATGGAATACGTGCTACATGATCTCCCAACGGAGTCATGTTATAGTTTAGTTTATTATTTTTTAAACTTATAACTAAAAACATGAATTGATTTAGATACTTGAAATGTATTCTGATTTGGCACTTGAAATGTATGCCACCATTGAAATTTGAAGATAGGGTGTGAACACGCGGACAAGATAACGGCAGGCTCGAGCTACCATGGTGCGGATTCTCCCGATTTCTGGCCTGCGCTGGTTGTCTCCTTGATGTATGGGATTTGTACACAATTTGTGTCAATGTTGTAGAAGCAAGTGCTCAAGAAATAGTTAACTAAATGCTGCCGAGCGCCAGGACAAGAAAAACGCGAAGTTCAAGTATCTCCAGTGAATGTCAATGTCTTTACTTAGCAATCATGACACGGGTCCACCCAGCACCTTCATATTGGGGCACCTGCGTGCTTATAACTACTCTTTGATTAGTAGCGAACCATGTGGCACCCAGCAGGTGGTATGCAAACCACTGCCATGCAACGTTAATCAAGTTTTGGCCCATAAAATGGCTGCTGAAATTCATAAAGCAGTTGGGGGCGCTCAAGCTGTATCACTGCCTACCAACCTTGCCTAGCACGTATAATCATGATACATGCAACAAGGCAGACTATCTGAGACACTGCCCCAACCACGATGCTCTGCAACCGCCTGGGCAGAGAGGCAAGTCCTAGCTGTGCAACTACCAGGAGTGCCGCATACAAGTACATCTGACAAGATTTCTGCCCTGCGCTGGTTGTCTCTTTGACATCTGTACAGTATGTCTGGTTGTTTCATACAGCATCGGCCCCGCCCAAATCCTGGTTTTCTGTTGACTGGGCTGGGGACACGAGATTCAACACATGCGCATAGCCGGCAGTCCAGGTGGCAGATTGATGCGTGGCTTTACGCGAATAGGCTTTGCGAGGGCCACCCCTCTTCTCAAAGGGTCAGATGACACGATCTTGCCTGGTCGATGCCAGAGTCCTCATGCACACCACCTGGAGCCGTATCCGCGCTAGCTGTGCGCTCTTCCCACAACAAGCAGCTTTGAAGTGCTTTCAGCAGACTGGGCAGTAGCCCCTTGGATAGCAGGGCTGACAAGCCTTCCCCATGTGCTGGGCCACACGGACGTGCCGAAGGGCTCAGGTGCCTCTACATCCCTGCAAGTCCACAGCCCTCCGCCCTCACGATTCAGGGTTATCTATTTTGCCAGAGAGGCCACGATACCTGGCAGCCTGGAGGGTCACACGATAATGGTATGCCTGATGCCTGTTGCACTGGCCAACGAAGTCTGCTGGTGAATGTGCCATTGCACTTCAGAAAAAAAAAATTGGCGTCAAGGCACATGCTGGCTTGGAGGCGAGAGGGCTCCATATGCCTTCGCTGTAGAGGCTCAAGGGTTTAGGTAACCTGTCAGGTAACTAGACCGTTGGCCTACAATGCTCAGGTTAGTTTCCACCATGGCCGAGGCTTGGTCACGTCTTGCGTTGACGTGGCGGTTGACGACAGGGTTTCCGGGCTCGAATGCGAGAAGTCTGGCAGGGGGGGAGATTCCGTCGGCAGGTGTTCCGAGACAATCTGGGGAGGCGGAGTAGGGGGCTGCGACCCCATGAGGCCGCTGAAAAATGCCGACACGCGGCCACCCAATGTTTCCGGTTCGGCTTCCCCTGGTCCGCCAGGAACGTTGAAGGTTGGCATCGGCATGGGTTCCTCCATAGGCGGTTGAGCCAATTGAGAGCTCATCCGCGTGAGCATGATTCCCGTCCCTTCGATCAACGCAAGCAGAACGCCACCAAATAAGGCGCTACGACCAGCCGCCCCTATACCGGATCTCAACTGAAGAAAGCCTCCCGTGGCTGCGCCAGCCATAATAGAATTCCAAGGGTCCTCTTTTTTCCGAATGGCGACCAGAGAGCAGTCAAATGTTGAAAAAAGGCCACCCCAGACAGCAAAACTACCTCCTATTCTGGGCGCGTTGATGCGCAGAGCGTTGACGCCACCGATCATGCGCTCGCCTCCAGGGCTGTTCTTGACGCCCTTCACCCAATGCCAGATTCCGCCTCCCACGGCTCCCATGCCAAACGCACCACCGATATCGTCCAGAATACGATGCGGGCAGGGTTCCCTTCCATGATCAACCATTTGCGGCTAGCGCGTGTCAATCGAAATGCGTCGAAACGCCCACGGGTGTCTATGCTTCCTCGTTAACCGTGGAACTGATTACAGCAACCCATTAACGTCGGCGCACTGTCCGTGCAGGCTTGGCACAACCGAGCCCCCGCCAGAAGACCGCACGAACGAACGCGATAACAATCACAGCAGGCTGATATTGGACAGCAGGCAAACGTCGTGCCTGTCGACGAGTGACCGGGGAGCGTGCCGCCTCTGCCTCGCTTTGTGGTTTTTCTCACGCCCTGTCTCTCTGTGCTGGCAGCGTCTCGGCTGTCGTTTCCACGTTCCTGCGCACCGCTCGTGACCGGTCGCGTGACGCGTGACGACCGCTGCCAACAGCTCTGCCAACTCGGCCTCGCTCTGGAGTCTGGACGGTGACCTGGACGAGCTTGGCTGCGCACGGAGCAACGCAACTGCACGAGTGCACACTGCACACTACTGCACGGGGTAGCCCGTACAGTAGTAGCACAGCGGAGGCCGGTCTGCCGGAGGGGGACTGGGGACTCGGCACTTGGCAGTCGCCGCTCGCTTACTGCTTGCATACTTTGGAGGCTCGACCCACCAGAGCCAACCAGTCAACCAGCAACCACCCACTCAGTCCAGCCGCCAGAAGAGTCCAGATTAACCCTGTAGAGTACGGATAAATTTGGTCTTAATATCTTTCGGGAGCGGCGTTAGATGCAGGGGTCTGCAATTCTGCATGCACTGCTTTGTGTTTTCCCCCTTAGTAGTAGGAGGCGACGCGAAGCCGACAACTGGGTGGCGGGGATCTGCGCGGCAAGGTGGGTGGCAGCGTTCAGAAGTTACATATTTAGCGGGAATGTTGTAGGTCGTTGGCTCGCTGCTGCAGCCGACTTCGTCGAACGTGCTTCAATGGCGGTCTGCCTCTCGAACGTCGAACCTTTTTTTTTTTGAAAATTCGCCTTGGAAATGTGCGGCAAAACGAATTTTACAATATTTAGATGCTTGAGCGATAGTTAATTGCGCTGCCATTTTCCCCTAGACGGCCGAAGAGGTCAATCCGAGAAGGCTAAGAGTTATGCTGATTTGATAGACCGACGCCCCCTGTATCCCCATTCGCTGAGAAAGCAGGTTTACTAAATCGGCTGCATTTGGGCATAACTTTTTTCTCCATCATCATGGCAATGTAGACTCGGCCTGCCCACTTGTTGTGGGCAAATCAAACGCCTATGGAAGCCGAAGGCAGGTCGCCTTGCAGCGTCCTTAGCCGCGTCTACCCTGGAATTCTGCCACTTCACGAGTACATATTCCGACTATGCACCGCGCCTCCCAAGGATAATGCCGCACCCCTGCTTCTTCGACGGGATGATCCTCCGGAGTATTGGAATTTGCTTGCAACGAGCTGGGCCGTAGGCAGAGATGGCCAACCTGCGCTGCCACAAAATCTGTCCTTTGAGGCGCATTCGTCTCAGGCAGAGGTACGTGGCGCGTCGCCAACGTTATTAAAATTTTATTATGCTCCTGTACAGTGCCTACGCTGACGGTGCATGAGCATGCTTCTGCTAAATTATTCGTCTAATTAAGGTGCTGTCTTATTCGTCGTCGAGCATGTGCTGGAATGCTGTTAACCGTTCGCAGCATGCTGTTAACCGTTCGCAGCATGCTCGTTCGCATGTACAGCAACGTCATCATTATGCATTCCGTCGGTCGTACTATCTACTCTCCTCAATCCCAGGCTGGCCTAGGCCATTACCACGCTAGCATCAGTGTCTCCACCTGTCTGCATGATTCTGATCACTGTTACCTTGGTTGAAGGAGAATCATATGACCGCACGCATCCTAAATGGACCTGCTCCCACATGCTTCAGATAGTTAAAGCTACTGCTCCTCTGCAGGCGCATCCTGCTGGTAAGAGAAGAACAGAATCTCTGCCCACCCGGCCATCACCTTACCCATCTAGTTAGGTTGTCGCGCACTGTCCTTGACCCATGGCATGCGAATTTTGCTGCCATGGTGTGTACTTCTGTGCCTTGCCTGTCTGAAGCTCAAGGTAGCCATCCTGGTTCAATGTGTGCTGGTGCGGCTGCGTTTGCTACTCGCTTTTTCCGCATCCTCCCACTATGACATGTGCCGCGCCTCTCGGTATTTCACTCTGCATTATCAGACATACTTGTGCCAACGTGTGAGTCGGTTGGCATTACAGGGACACTATGATGATAGGCAGGTTCATGTTACGGAAACACTGTGAAGATTGGCAGCGTTGCATTACACGGGCGCGATGAAGATTAGTTACCGGGACACCACGATGGTTGGCAGCGTTGCATTACACGGGCACTGTGAAGATTGGTAATGATTGGTAATAAAGATTGATGATTGCTGAATAATTGGTTCTGAACCAGTGCCCGGGATATACCATCCATGACACCCGTTGACGTGTGAATGCATGCATAATTGATTTGCCACCTTGGCATCCATCCCTTCTAGGTGGTTTGCCGGGCCGTGCAAGCCATGTTCAGGAGCTCCCCAGATCCCAAGAACCTGCTGTGCCTGGGCCTGAGGAAGGTAGGGGCGATGTGAGCATGTAACCAGGAACCACTAGCAGCTTGGCGTCATCATTTGCAAGCCAGCATGAAGATTTTCATCATTGTCAAGCGGGCATGAAGATTTTCATCATTTGCAAGCCAAAATGAAGATGTTTATCATTTGCAAGCCAGCATGAAGATTTTCATCATTTGCAAGCCAAAATGAAGATGTTCATCATTTGCAAGCCAAAGTGAGGATTTTGGTTGTTTGCAAGTGCGCACGAAGACTTACATCATTTGCAAGCCAAAATGAAGATTTTTTTAAGACATGGCAAGACCAGCTCACAGACGACTTGCTGCACCAGCTAAACGTCAGTATCTTATCTCTAAGTCACAATCTATAAGAAGAATCTCAAAGTATCTTATCTCTAAGTCACAATCTATGAGAAGAATATCTAATCTAAGTATCTTATCTCTAAGTCACAATTTATAAGAAGAATCTCAAAGTATCTTATCTCTAAGTCACAATCTATGAGAAGAATATCTTATCTAAGTATCTTATCTCTAAGCATCGTTAAGTGGGTGTACACTGGGTGGCATGGTCGCCATTATTTGCCTGTCCATCCTTTGTGGTTTCCGTTGGCTGCGCGCACTGTAAACGGACTGCACGCCTATGCAGCGCCTGCCTGCTTCTTTTGACTGCCTGCCAAGCGTTTAGTGTTGCTCAGGAGGCCCTACCCTTCCGCATCCGTCTGCGCACCGCATCTGTCTGCTATGTGTGTGACTACTTTTGTAGGTGCGTATGTGCATGTTCATGGGCATCAACACAAGTGTGTGCATAGGTACGGTGTGTTCCTTCCTCCCCTTCTGCTCCTCTCTCCTGCTCCTTTCCCGCGTTCCTCCCTCCATTCCTCCGTCCTCCATTCCTCCCTCCCCTGTTCCTCCCCCCTCGTCGGCGATCCCCCTGGCCACCCCCAGCGCCGCCCTGGGGGCTCCCCCTGGGGTGCGGTCCAGCCCGTCCCTGGCATGCGCGAGGTGGAGAGCGTAGCACACAACGCGTGGCTGTCGGAGCTCGGCGGGCGACCCTGGCAGATGCTGCTGAGCAGGGTGGGTCCTGGCGGTTCGTGTGCACCTCTCGTTGCGCTTGTTTGCACTGGATCGTGTGCACCTCTCGTTGCGCTTGTTTGCACTGGATCGTGTGCATCTCTCGTTGCGCTTGTTTGCACTGGATCGTGTGCCCATTGGGTAGCTCCTGTTGTGACGAGACAAGTTTCGTTGCCCTTCAGATCCTTGCGCTCACGATTCTCCCCCGGATTGATATGTTTGCCGTTGCCCTTCCCAGTCCCACCATGATTGATGTGTTTGCCTTGTCCGTTCTGTTACGATTTCATCCCTTGCTGGTGTTTTCTTGAGCGTGATGATCCCGCCGAGTAGAGGGGCCATCCCCAGATCGCCATGTGGCAGGCCCCCCCTCCTCTAGATATGCAGTTCTACGGCTTTGTGAGGCCACCAATTTTCTAAAAGGGGTTTGTTTCCATAGTTGTTGCCCTCCCCTTCTACATGTGCAGGGCTGCATGGTTAGTCTGAGTTTATCAATTTAATTACGGAGATTGTGTATCTGTTTCCACTTTCTTCTACAAAAAAACAGATCCCGGTGAGGCTGCCACCTGTTTAACCTTTTCCGTGGAACTCCTGTCCACATTCCCCCACCTGCCCCCCCTGCCAGGTGGGCGATGAGGTCATGATGCACCTGCTGACGCACGCGTCCATCTTCCTGCGCGTGGCGGACGGCAGCAATGGTGGCAGTATTGGCGGCGTGCGTGGTGGCAGCGTTGGCGACAACCCCATGAATCAGCACAACCGTGTCAGCGGCAACGACGCGAAGCAATATGGAAGCATCAGCGGCAGCTACACGCATCCAGCGGTACATGCACCCAGCCATGCAAGCGGCAGCTACGTGCAGTGTGCCGGCGAGCCACTCTCGTGGGTCGTGCGCCGGCTGAGGGCTGAGAACCGGCTGCCCACGCTCCGGATGGCAGCAACCATTGCAGCGCAGCGTGGGGCACCGAGGAGAATGAAGAATGGCCAGAGGACATGTGGGGAGGTGCCGGCGATGGGTGGGAAGACAGGGAGACTCACCCGTGGGGAGCTCGCCCCAGAGACAGGAACGCTGTGTGGGGTACCGGCGCGTGGGGGCTCAGCGTGCAAGCAGTCGATGCGTTGTACGTGCGGGATGGCAGTACCAGGGGCGTGCAAACATGCAGCGAGTGATCGGGCCATGTGCTGGGAAAGAGCGACGGGGGACGGCACGGTGTGTGGGAGTCCTTGGCACCACAAGAGAAAGGAAGGGAATCCTGGGCAAGCGACGCTGGTGTGCGAGCAGTTGGCGCGGAAGGGACCAGAGCAAGAAGGGTGTGAGCGACCAGCAATGTGTCCAGGAGAGCACGTAGCGAAATACGGACTGATGTGCCAGATGTCAGCACAAGTTGGAGGAGCATGTGAGTGTGTCGCGAAAGGCGGGCTCATGTGCGAGGTGCCAGAGCAAGAGCAAGCAGTAGGCGAGGGCATGTCATTTGCAGGGAAGGCGAGGGAGAGGGGAGATCAGCCCTCGCTACTCCCATCAAGGGCAGGGCATGGCACACCCTCCTTGCTACGACTCCATGCGGCTGAAGGGGAGGAGGCTCTTGCGAGGCGTAGGGGCGGGTCGCCCCATGCATGCCACGCAAGCAGCAGCCAGGTCGATGGGATGATCACGGATGCCGTCAAGGGAGGCGACAAGGGCCACAGGGGAGCATCAGCCATGGCGGCGTGTGGCTGCGTCCCTAACAGGAAGAGGGGGAGGGATGGCGCATGGGTGGGGGTGTGCGGCGAATGCGAGGAGGGGGAAAGGAAGAGAGCGAGGGGCGCGTGCATTACCTGTTGCTGCGTGGTGGGAGGAAGAAGTCGGCCCCGGGCACCCTCGTGTGGCCCTGGCCTTGGTGGCTGCCACCCGTTGTCGTCGTCATCGCGTGGGCCCCACCGCAGGCACCCTCGTGTAGGTGGGCCACGGGAGCAAGGGGATGGCCTGGGGGCGTGGCACCTGGCACAGCATGTCACACCGGTCGACATGCCCCCACAGCCAGCAGCTTGTTGTAATCCTGCGTGCCCACGGTGCGTGGTGGCCACAACCGGGCATGGCGGTGGCCGAGGCCAGCACATCAGCTGCCAGGGTGGGGATGTCAGGATCAGGGCTGTGATGAACGAGGGCGGGGAGGGAGCAGGTCATGATCGGGCATGTCCCGGGCACGAGGGCCGGTCAGGGACCCTGGTCGAAGGTGCTGTTTGGGCTGACTCAGCCCGCTCGCGTGCGGGTGAATGCTTTTGTTATGATGCAAGAGGTGGAGGGCCATCGGGGGATGACAGCAATCTGCTTCCCAAGCTGTCGTCTGCGCCACGACGTGGGAGGCCGCCGTGCGCTTGTGGCGGCGGCCGTGGCCACTCTAGCTTGACCAGCTTGTGTGATGCGGGCATCCAGGCTGTTACAGTGACCATGGCTGGCCCTGGAGTTTACAAGGGTGATCAGCAGGGCATGGAGGTTGGGGCTGCAGCTGGCCGCCGTGCAGATGGTGACGTAGGTGGGGATGGGTTTGGTGGCGGTGGTGGGGATGATGATGAGGGTGAGGAGGGGGGGGGTGGCGGTGATGGTGGGGATGGATTTCCTGTTGGGGATGGGCGTGGGGGAGGGGATGGGGGGAGAGGAAGGTATGGGGGTGGGGATGGGGAAGGTGGGGATGGGGGTGGCGGTGGGGAGAGGAGTCTTGCGCCGACCACCCCCAATCGGTGCAATGAGGGAGGACCCGCCCCGCCCAGCCGGGGACATGGTGGCGAGGAGTATCTACAAACTGGCATCGGCGAGGAGGGCCGGTGGGGTGGCATTAATGCCCCAACGAGGGTTCTGCTGGGGGCAGAAGTTACCGCGGCGAATGCTTGTGGCGCGTCCGGCGCGTTGCCAGCTGTGGCAGATTGGGGGGACCTGCCGCTGACCCAGGTGGAGGTGTGCAGCGTCGATGATGTTCTTCTCGCGGATGCTCAGCCCCCTCATACCTGGCCCGTTCCTGTTGCTGGCCCTGGCACCTGTCTTGTGGACAGTGCCAGCCGGCGTGCTTGCCACGGTGACCACGCCAGTTGTGGTGGCTGCCATAATGGCAGTACCTGTGGCGGTGGTCGCCATAACGACGGTGCCAGCCACCGTGACGGTTGCCGGTTTCATGGCGGCACCAGCCATTGTGCTCGCCATGATGAGGGTACCTGCCATCATGGCGGCCGTCGTGATGACGCTACCTGCCGTTGTGCGTGCCAGCTCCAGGATGCAGTTGGCACAGTGGGCGGTCCCGCTACTAGTGGCCATCATGGTGGCATTCCTCACAACCTCCTCAGGGTCGCTGGTAGTGTTCACCACGCTGGCTGCTGCACGATAGGTCCCTTTTGCCCTAGTAGCCATCTCCTGGGTGCCCCTGGCGCTAGTCTTCCTGATAGTGACAGGCCTACTCGGTGCCTTCTTGACAGCGTCGGCCCTGATAGTTCTATCAGCGGTACTTTTCCAACGGCCATGACTAGGGCAGGCGCGGCCCCCACCCCCACCACCCTGGCAGCCGGCCCTGGCAGCCGTTCGCCCGCACATGCTGCGGGACCTCTCTGCACTGCGTGCCAGCTGGTGACCATCGCCAGCGCCCCAGGTACTGGCTCTGATCCTCAGCGTGGTCCATCGCCGCATCGGCCGCCGAGGGGGAGGAAGCGGATCCGGCTCCGGAGGGCCGGGGTGCAGGGGACGGAAGTCAGTGGTAATGGCGGCGCACCCATGGATCTCAAACATCGAGGCCATGACAACGCTGTGGCCGCGGGGCTTCATGCAACCGAGCAAGGGGCCAACATGGGCAAGGTCATGGCTCCTGCGGGCGCCAGTATTTCTGCCAGTATCGCGGCCGGTATTCCTGCCGGTATTCTTGCCAATGTCACCGTTGGCAGGTCTGCCGCAGTCAATGCCGTTATTGCTGCCGGCAGTACTTTTGATGCTGATGCCTCAACAGCCATGGGGGAGTTTACGGTCAGGACGGGTCATCGCCAGGAGGCCACCGGGGGTACTCCGCCCCCGCTTGTCCAAGGGAGGAGTGTTCACGGTGTCGAGTCATCGAGGCAACGCGCGGCTGCCAGAGGCAGCATGGGCAGCAAGGGCAGCAAGGGTGTGGACTTGGATGTGCCGCGCGCCAGCATTTTCTACCGGAGCCAGTTCCCCCAGCGTCCCGAGCTACCGGCAATGCGTGAGTGGGTTTGAGGGGGTCCTCGCCACAACTTGTCTGGCCTTTTGCTGTGGTGGCCCCCTTTTTTTGTTGTGGAGGCACCTTTCTTTTGTTGTGGTGGCCCCCATTTTTGTTATGGAGGCCCCTTTCTCCTTTGGCCTGGGAGAGTGGCACCTTGTTGGTTCTCATGCGACCTCGTTGTGCTATGCTTTTCTGGTTGATCTTTATCTATCACTTTCTATGTTTTGCCCATGTGAGTTTCTATTTGTTGGTCTCTGTTGTATAGTTTTTTATTTTCCTTTCGTTTATTTTCCTTTAGCCTCGTAACCGTGGGCTCTCTCTTCCTATTTACAAGGCCTGTCTACTACTTGTTCCCAAGTTACTTCTCTTCCTGACAGGATCAATATGGTATGGTTGATGTGGGCCTGCCGACCTCATAATCATGTTGTGAATAATAATGACTGCGATTGGGCTGTACCTTTCCTTGCGCAGATACCCTTTGATATCTATTATACTGCCATAATATTTTGGGTTATATACTTACTACTAGATACCCTTTGATGTCTGTTATACTGCCATAGTATTTTGGGTTATGTACTTCCTACTATGATTACATAGCGCCGACTGTGGCACATTCTGACATTTATATACCCAACATTGAAACCTCCATACCCTAAAACTCACCCTCAAACCCTTCACAAACTGGCGCAGATATCCTGCGCCAGCTGCCAGTGTCCGGAAATGGGGCGCGCGCCCTCTACCATCATGTCTTCACACCACCCACCACCCATGGCTACCCTACCCATGCACCCAATCAAGGCCCACTTCCCTCCGGCGCAAGCCCCAGGCTCGGCGGCCAAAGATCAGTGCCCACACAAAGCGGAACCCGACAACAACAGCAACAGCACCCGCAGCAAAACAAGGACCCCAAGCAGCGCCAGCCGCAACCGCAACATCAGCAGCAACAGCGGCAGCACCAGTGGCAGCAACACCAGCAGCAACAGCGGCAGCACCAGATGTCAGCCGCCGCCGCCAACAAGCCCAAGTCCAAGGCGTCGCGTCCTACGCTCCAGGTGCCCAGGGATGCGGCGCGGCACCTGCTGCCTGCGCTCGTGGCCCTGCTGCGGCGCGCCAGGGAGTGCCCCTGGGGACGGCTGCTCGACGCCACCTGTCCCCTGCCGCCGGGGCACGGGCGCAGGGAGACATGTCTCCCAACAGGGGGGCAGTCCTCAGGAGAGGAGCCAACGACTCCGGACAGAACTGTGAAATCATCTGGCAATGGAATCGGGCACAAGGTTGCCCCTGCGGAGCTCCGGCCAGCAGCTCCGGACAATGTTTCCATGCCACTTAATGAACTTCCTCATGGTTCCTTACCATTGAAAGAACTTCCTCAAGTTCCTTGGCTCCATTCGTTGGGTTGTTTGACAAGCATTGATGGAGCTGCGGGAGATTTGGCAGGAGAGCCGGCGGGTGGTCCAATCGCAGGGGGACCCGAGACGACAGCCGGTGAAACTTCTGGCGGCGATGAAGGGGCGGTGTTGGCGGTTGATGGCGGTCGTGGGGGTGTGGGGGATGATGGGGGATTTGCGGATGAAGCGGTGGAAGCCTCGCAGGAGGTGGGTCGCTTTTTGTATGGGGTGAAACTCGGTTGCGGTTCTATTATACGATTAGCTAGAGATGTACTATCGTGCTACTTGCTGACATGATGGTCTACCTGGAGAGGGCTACTGCTTCGCAAGTCAATTTAGACTCTTTGCCTTAGTTTTCCCTAGTTCTTCCTTCAAAGAGGGAAACGGGGTGCTGGTGGTGGGGAAGGCATTACTTTGGCAGCATAGTGGTCCCGCAAAACTGGATGTTGCTCCTTCCCCTATTTTCTATTCGCGCCCTTTCCATCAACCTGCATCTCTGTTGATTCTTACGCCCCTCACCATTACCCCTCCATCCCCGCCCCCCCGCCCCCCCTTTTCCTTTAACCCCCTTACTTTGCATTCTCAGCTGCTGCTGGCTCTTACCCCCCTCGTTGTTTACCCCACTCTGTGTCTCCTCCTTGCCTACGCTCACCATTTCTTCATTTCCTCCCCCCCCCTTCTTTTGATGTTTACCCCCTAACTTGGCCCCCCTCCCCCCAGCTGCTGCTAGACCATCTTCTCGCGATGGCGTCCGCCAGCTCTGGCAGCGATGGCGGCCGCTCCGGCATCAGTGGGGAATGTGCAATGGAAGGGAGGCATAGGGGGCAAGGGGAGGAGCCAAGGGAGGCAGGGGAATCGCACAGGAGGCCGGCCGAACAGAGGAAGGCTGAGGGGCAAAGGGGGGAAGTTGTACAGAGGAAGGAAGAGGGGCAAAGAGGGGAGGGGGGGAAGGGGGGGGGACATTGGGGGGAAGCCGAATGGGGGGTAGAAGTGGAAAGAAGGTTGGAAGATGAAAGAAGGGTGGCAGGGGAAAGAAGGATGGAATGGTCGAGGAGGAATGCTGGGGATGTGGCGGCCTCGGGCGGGCACCTCTTCGCGCTCACCCTGGGTGATGACCCAGGGTACCTCACGCAAGAGGACGACGTGGCCTCCCTGTGCTCCTCGGTGGTATCCGGCGCGGATGGTGACGGCTGCCAGAATTGCAGTGCTGATGCTTCTATCGGCGCTCCTCTTGTGCAGTGCGGCTCCTCGGTGATGTCTGGCACAGGAGGAGACGTTTGGCGTGCCCTTGGTGGGAACGGCCGCGGTGCCGCCGCGAAAGAGGTCTCTTTGCCAAGATATGGACCAGGAGGCTCCAAAGGTGCAGACGTTGACGACAGCAGCAATCGCCACGCGAGTGGGGAGCTTGGCGGGGCGGATCCGGCTCTCCCGGCATCCGATGTGGACTGCAATGAGGGTGGGGAGGGAGCGCGGTCGGGCGTGTGGGTGGATGCGCACACGATGGAGCCACCCCCTTTAAACATGGAGCCGGCAAACCCCTCCCCTGCAAACTCAAAGATGGGCCCAACCCCTGTAGCCAAGGAGTTGGACACACTCCATGTACATATGGGCCTGGCCCTATTTTTAGACGCGCCACTGGATGCTGACAGGGTAGATGGGGACCCAGACCCCCTCAGCTTGCAGGTGGACCCACTCCCTGTGGACCTAAAAGTGGCCGCAACCACTGCAGATTCAAAGGTGGTCCCACCCCTCGTAGACGTCGCCGCAACCACTGTGCATGCACCTGTGGGCAAGGATAAGGCAGACGTGGATGAAGCCATGGATGCCCTGGGTGACGGGGACACTCTAAAGGCCGAGGGGGGGGATACTATGAAAGGAGGGGGGGGGGAGAGTATGCAAGCTGAAGCGGGGGACACTGCAAACCCTGACGCGGACTCTATTGCGTACAAGGACCTCATCCGCAGCTTCTGCTCGCACACGCAGGTCTCCCGTTTCCTCTGGCTGGCGATCCGCCGTATCGTGCCCACCCCCTTGCTGGGGTCGGCCCACAACCGGTCGATGCTGCGCCGCCACCTGGCGCGCTTCGTGGGCTTGCGGCGCCACGAGGGCTACAACGTGCGGCTGGTCGCTGTGGGCATGCGCGTGTACGAGTTTCCATGGGCGGCGGGCATGAGGGACGATGCATCGGTCCCGGGGGAGGGGGGGGGAGGGGGCGGAGGAGGAGGAATCGTCGCCAGCATGAAGAGGCTGGTGCCAGTGTGGACAGCCAGCACAAACAGGGGTGTGCCCCTCCACATCTGGGCAGCCGGCAGGAACAAGAGGATGGTAGCATTAGGGCCAGCCGGCGCAAGCAGGAGTGCCCTCCTCCCAACATGGACCGCCAGCATAAACGGGAGCCCGGTGCAAGCATGTACAGTCAGAGGGACCAGGAGGGTGGTGGGCATGGAGGGACCAGGGTCCAATCACCTGCGCGTAAGGGCGACCAGCATCCACACGAGTGTGGCTTGTCCCTCCAGGCCGACTTGAATAAGGACTCTGCCTCGAATAAGAACCTGGCTACCAACAAGAGCCTAGGTGTAGAAAATAAGGACCTGGCCCGGAATAGGAGCCTGGGTTCAGGCCAGGACCCGTCCTCCAATCAGGAGCTGGACTTCCATGACCTCGTAATGACCCAAGGCCCTGATGTCCTTTCAATGGAGGATCTGCCGAGTGAGCTAGCGCCGTGTGAGGGCGTGCACTTCGAGGAACCAGAACAGCTGCACCCTCCGCAGGAGGGATCCGAACAGCATACAGAGGATTCCAAGCCCCGTGAGGCGGCGTTCACCTGCCCGGGGCAAACCCTGCTGCAGGTGCCGCGAGAGCGAGCGGTTAACTCAAGCCTGGGGCCTGCAGGGGTCCCTGGCGAGCGGACGCGGGGACGGAGGAGGTCGACCAAGCGGAAGGCGACGGGACAGCTCGGGGCAGGTCCAGGGGATTCGGTCGAGGCGTGGGAGGATGTGGGAGCCGGTCCCCGGACTAGCTATCTGGGAATTACCAGAAATGGGGGGAGTCGTGACGATGAGCTGGCGGGGAACGTGGGGGGGAACGGTTGCCAGAATGCTGGGGAGATGTGTGAAAGGGTTTGTGGGGAGGTTCGTGAAGGGGTGTGTGGGGAGGGTTGTGAAGGGGTGTGTGGGGAGGGTTGTGAGGACGTGCCACTGTGGACAGAACAGCACATAGAGCACAGAAATGGAGGGGAGGGGGCTGGAAATGAGTGCAGCAAGCGAAGCAGGCGTAGCAAGCGCGCGCGGTGGGTGGCGGGGTGTCAAGAGCGGGCTTCCGAGAGTTGCCCGCAGACAGCGAGGCAATCGGTGACGTCGTTGGTGGCGGATTACAGGGTGGGACGTGCGGTGCGCGGGGAGGGGAACGACATTGGCCCATCCGCAGCAAGCACCGGCACCTGCCCAACGGATGGCGTTGCAGCGAGTGCGAGGGGAAACGCCGCTGGCCCGAGCAGAGGGCAGGGTGAGGCTGTAGAGGTAGCCGGTGCCACTGCCGATGCGGATCTTCAAACGCGCACAGTCAAGAGTAACCAAACTTGCCCGGGAGGAGGAAGCCATCGAGGAAGCCCGAGGGAGCATGGCGATGCGCCTCGTTGCCCGAGCGACAAAAAGGACAGAAAGCGTGACGGAGAAGGCCGCTCGCAGGATACTCCCTCAACTGCTGGTAAGGGCCAGGCCCCCTCGAGTGGTACTGTAACAGCAGCTTGTAGTCTCCACGAGAAAAAACTGTGTGAGAACTCAGCGGGCCGCCCCCGGTTTCCCCCTCGCCGCCGGCAGGGCAGGCAGACCCCCCCCGCGAGCTTCCATGCCCGGATCCAGCGTCAGCTCCGCTTGTGGCTCCGCTGGCTCTTCTGCGAGCTGGCGGTCCCCCTCCTGCGCATCTTCTTCTACGTGACGGACGCGGAGCCCCACCGCAACGGCGTGTTCTACTACCGCAAGCCCGTCTGGGCGCGCATACGGCGCCACGCGCTCGCCTCGCTGACGTCAGCGGCGGCGGCCTCGTCCGCGCCGCCGCCATCGGCACCTTCTACTCAGACGTACAGTGAGCACGATCCTGTAACGGACAGTAAGTGTCAAACCTATTGTGAACACGGGCGGCCTCGAACCATCGCCAATGAGGGGCCAGGGGCCCCCTTAACAAGGGCCCCCCTTAACAACGAGGGACCTGCAACCGATGCAACGCTGCCTATCGAAACCGAGGCCGCAGCACCTCCCTTCTCCCGCAACATCGTGCGGTCTCTCAGGCCACCCACCCCCCCGGGTCCATTACACCCGCCACCACCTCTGGCCCCCGTCGCACACACGTCGGACCTGCTGGCCCCAGACCGCAGGCAAGCCCCTCTGGACCCCCTATACCGGCGGATACCCCGCGGTGCGTTGCTGGATCTTCTCCAGCGGGGGAAGGGGGACCCCAGGGGCCGGCCGCTGGGGGTGTCCCCCCTGCGCCTCCTCCCCAAGGCCAGCGGGCTTCGGCCGATTGCCAACCTGTCACGCCCGTTTCGGCTGTCGGCGCTAGGGCCAGCATCCGCACCAGCACCAGCAGCACCAGCGCCAGCATTGGGGGCAGAGCTCAGGCCGGTGAATGAGGTCCTCCGTTCCGTGCTGCCATGCCTGCGCTTTGAGGTGTCACGGCGGCCGGAATTACTCGGGAGCTCGGTGTTCGGCTTCAACGAGATCCACGTCAAGTTGCGCGCGTACGTGCTGGCGTTGCGGGGGGGGAAATCGGGGCGGAATGGACCCCCTACCCGCGCGTTGTGCCGGCCGGAGGATGAACAGGGAGATGGACAGAGAGAGGTAGAGGAAGAGGGAAGGGAAGAAGGAGAGGAAGAGGGAAAGGGAGCGCGAGCGGGAGCGGGTGCTTGTCGGATGTCAGTTCCACCGAGCATGGACAGCGGACGGTGGACGGCAGCTGCCAGTCTAAGGCCTAGGTCAAACAGGAGGCCACGCCCCCCCCTCCCCCCCCTCTACCTGGTCGCCTGCGACATCACCCGCGCGTTTGACACTGTGGACCAGCGGGTTATGCTGGCGACCATCTCACAGCTGCTCCAGGAGGAGGCCTACACGGTCATGCGCTACGCGGTGCTGTCGCCGCGGCTGGGCAGCGTGCGCGCGGCGTACCGGAGTGTCGCGCACCCCGTGGGGATGTGCCCTGGATTTGGGGAGTTGGCACGGGGGGTGGTCGCGGGGGCGCCCCACCCGGCGGTGCTGGTGGACCAGGTGAGGTTTGCGTGGGGGTAGCATTAGCGTCACGCCAGTAGCGAACAGAAGTCGCTTGCGTTCTATTTGCAGCTATGTGGATCAGGTGAGGGGCGGGCGGTAGGCTCCATAGCCGTACATTGGTAACCTTCCATGATTTCTTTCTTTGTCTATGTTCTTTGCCTCCCCTGTCATCTCATCTTCAAGCATCTGCGCGTGTCCTCAACCCCTCTTCTTATCCTACGCATCTCCCATCGCTCGGTCTTTTGTTTTTTCCTAGGCCAGGCCTTTAATGTCGAATCAGTTTCGGAAGCCAGGTCTGTCTTATGAGCTCTCATCCTTTGTATCTGTTCCCCATCCTCCCTTCCCTTCCTTCCCTTCCTTCCCTTCCTTCCCTTCCTTCCCTTCCTTCCCTTCCTTCCCTTCCTTCCCTTCCTTCCCTTCCTTCCCTTCCTTCCCTTCCTTCCCTTCCTTCCCTTCCTTCCCTTCCTTCCCTTCCTTCCCTTCCTTCCCTTCCTTCCTTCCTTCCCTTCCTTCCCTTCCTTCCCTTCCTTCCCTTCCTTCCCTTCCTTCCCTTCCTTCCCTTCCTTCCCTCTTCCCTTCCTTCCCTTCCTTCCCTTCCTTCCTTCCTTCCTTCCTTCCTTCCTTCCCTTCCTTCCCTTCCTTCCTTCCTTCCCTTCCTTCCCTTCCTTCCCTTCCTTCCCTTCCTTCCCTTCCTTCCCTTCCTTCCCTTCCTTCCCTTCCTTCCTTCCTTCCCTTCCTTCCCTTCCTTCCCTTCCTTCCCTTCCTTCCCTTCCTTCCCTCCTTCCCTTCCTTCCCTTCCTTCCCTTCCTTCCCTTCCTTCCTTCCTTCCTTCCTTCCCTTCCTTCCCTTCCTTCCCTTCCTTCCCTTCCTTCCCTTCCTTCCCTTCCTTCCCTTCCTTCCCTTCCTTCCCTTCCTTCCCTTCCTTCCCTTCCTTCCCTTCCTTCCCTTCCTTCCCTTCCTTCCTTCCTTCCCTTCCTTCCCTTCCTTCCTTCCTTCCCTTCCTTCCCTTCCTTCCTTCCTTCCCTTCCTTCCCTTCCTTCCCTTCCTTCCCTTCCTTCCCTTCCTTCCCTTCCTTCCTTCCTTCCCTTCCTTCCTTCCTTCCCTTCCTTCCCTTCCTTCCCTTCCTTCCCTTCCTTCCCTTCCTTCCCTTCCTTCCTTCCCTTCCTTCCCTTCCTTCCCTTCCTTCCCTTCCTTCCCTTCCTTCCCTTCCTTCCCTTCCTTCCTTCCTTCCTTCCTTCCTTCCTTCCCTTCCTTCCCTTCCTTCCCTTCCTTCCCTTCCTTCCCTTCCTTCCTTCCTTCCCTTCCTTCCCTTCCTTCCTTCCTTCCCTTCCTTCCCTTCCTTCCCTTCCTTCCCTTCCTTCCCTTCCTTCCTTCCTTCCCTTCCTTCCCTTCCTTCCCTTCCTTCCCTTCCTTCCTTCCTTCCCTTCCTTCCCTTCCTTCCCTTCCTTCCCTTCCTTCCCTTCCTTCCCTTCCTTCCCTTCCTTCCTTCCTTCCCTTCCTTCCTTCCTTCCCTTCCTTCCCTTCCTTCCCTTCCTTCCCTTCCTTCCTTCCTTCCCTTCCTTCCTTCCTTCCCTTCCTTCCCTTCCTTCCCTTCCTTCCCTTCCTTCCCTTCCTTCCCTTCCTTCCCTTCCTTCCCTTCCTTCCCTTCCTTCCTTCCCTTCCTTCCCTTCCTTCCCTTCCTTCCTTCCTTCCTTCCTTCCCTTCCTTCCCTTCCTTCCTTCCTTCCCTTCCTTCCCTTCCTTCCCTTCCTTCCCTTCCTTCCCTTCCTTCCCTTCTTCTTCCCTTCCTTCCCTTCCTTCCCTTCCTTCCCTTCCTTCCCTTCCTTCCCTTCCTTCCCTTCCTTCCCTTCCTTCCCTTCCTTCCCTTCCTTCCTTCCTTCCCTTCCTTCCCTTCCTTCCCTTCCTTCCCTTCCTTCCCTTCCTTCCCTTCCTTCCTTCCTTCCCTTCCTTCCCTTCCTTCCCTTCCTTCCCTTCCTTCCTTCCTTCCCTTCCTTCCCTTCCTTCCTTCCTTCCCTTCCTTCCCTTCCTTCCTTCCTTCCCTTCCTTCCCTTCCTTCCCTTCCTTCCTTCCTTCCCTTCCTTCCCTTCCTTCCCTTCCTTCCCTTCCTTCCCTTCCTTCCCTTCCTTCCTTCCTTCCCTTCCTTCCCTTCCTTCCCTTCCTTCCCTTCCTTCCTTCCTTCCCTTCCTTCCCTTCCTTCCCTTCCTTCCCTTCCTTCCCTTCCTTCCCTTCCTTCCCTTCCTTCCCTTCCTTCCCTTCCTTCCTTCCTTCCCTTCCTTCCCTTCCTTCCCTTCCTTCCCTTCCTTCCCTTCCTTCCCTTCCTTCCCTTCCTTCCCTTCCTTCCCTTCCTTCCCTTCCTTCCCTTCCTTCCCTTCCTTCCCTTCCTTCCCTTCCTTCCTTCCTTCCTTCCCTTCCTTCCCCTTCCTTCCTTCCCTTCCTTCCCTTCCTTCCCTTCCTTCCCTTCCTTCCCTTCCTTCCTTCCTTCCTTCCTTCCCTTCCTTCCCTTCCTTCCTTCCCTTCCTTCCCTTCCTTCCCTTCCTTCCCTTCCTTCCCTTCCTTCCCTTCCTTCCCTTCCTTCCCTTCCTTCCCTTCCTTCCCTTCCTTCCCTTCCTTCCTTCCTTCCCTTCCTTCCCTTCCTTCCCTTCCTTCCTTCCTTCCCTTCCTTCCCTTCCTTCCCTTCCTTCCCTTCCTTCCTTCCTTCCCTTCCTTCCTTCCTTCCCTTCCTTCCTTCCTTCCCTTCCTTCCCTTCCTTCCCTTCCTTCCTTCCTTCCCTTCCTTCCCTTCCTTCCCTTCCTTCCCTTCCTTCCTTCCTTCCCTTCCTTCCCTTCCTTCCCTTCCTTCCCTTCCTTCCCTTCCTTCCCTTCCTTCCCTTCCTTCCCTTCCTTCCCTTCCTTCCCTTCCTTCCTTCCTTCCCTTCCTTCCCTTCCTTCCCTTCCTTCCCTTCCTTCCCTTCCTTCCCTTCCTTCCCTTCCTTCCCTTCCTTCCCTTCCTTCCCTTCCTTCCCTTCCTTCCCTTCCTTCCCTTCCTTCCCTTCCTTCCCTTCCTTCCCTTCCTTCCCTTCCTTCCCTTCCTTCCCTTCCTTCCCTTCCTTCCCTTCCTTCCCTTCCTTCCTTCCTTCCTTCCCTTCCTTCCCTTCCTTCCCTTCCTTCCCTTCCTTCCCTTCCTTCCTTCCTTCCCTTCCTTCCCTTCCTTCCCTTCCTTCCCTTCCTTCCCTTCCTTCCCTTCCTTCCCTTCCTTCCCTTCCTTCCCTTCCTTCCTTCCTTCCTTCCCTTCCTTCCCTTCCTTCCCTTCCTTCCCTTCCTTCCCTTCCTTCCCTTCCTTCCCTTCCTTCCCTTCCTTCCCTTCCTTCCCTTCCTTCCCTTCCTTCCCTTCCTTCCCTTCCTTCCCTTCCTTCCCTTCCTTCCCTTCCTTCCCTTCCCACCCTTACCTCTCATTTCATCCCCCACCCGCAGGTGCTCTACCGCACCCTGCGGCACCAAGAGGCGCTCGATTTGGTCCGTAACCACTTGCTGCACAATCTCGTCGTGATCGACGGCCAGTTCTACCTCCAGGTGGCTGGCATACCCCAGGGCTCCGTGCTGTCCAGCCTGCTGTGCAGCCTCTACTACGGGCGAATGGAGCAGGAGCTGCTTCATCCGGCACTAGTCGCAGCGGCTGCAAGAGAGCCTCCTGATAGTAACCCTCAGAAGGGGTTGTTTTCTCGCAATCAAGGGCTGTTCACTAATGTCCGCTCGTATTCATCCACTCGTCCCGCCACAGCGCCTGCCCCTGTTCTCTCGTTAGCAAAAGCAAGCGGCTGCGTTCCCCCGGACTCGCCTTCTCTTGCCTCCAACAGTGGGGTACCGCTCATGGCATCAGATGGCGTCTGCCACGACCAGGGAAGCTCATTCGCAGCGCATGCGCCTGCCACGAATCACTCCACACTCGCTGGCCCTGGTCACGCTGTTCAGGGGAACCACGGCCATGGGGGTGCCGCCCAGGGCCCCCCAGAGGAGCAGCCGCCACCAGCTCAGCCGCCTCCTCTGTCTTATTTAGCTTCGTCATCGACGGCAGGGCCGGCATGCGCAGCAGCGGCGGTGCAGAGCCCGCTTTGCAGCGGTGGAGCCAAGAGGAAGCGTGCGGGTGCCAGCACAAGAGGTGGAACCGGGGATGCAAGAGCAAAAGATGGGACGGGGGGCACCTGGACTGCTGGGGATGCCAGAACAAGGGATAGGAGTGGGGACACCTGGACTGGCAGTACAGCTGCGGATGCCAGAACACAGGCTGGCATCGGAGATGGCGTTTCTGGGGGTGGCACTGCGGGTGGCGCTGCGGATGCAAGAAGTGGCTATCATCACCGCCACCACTCGCTGATGATGCGGCTGATCGACGACTTTCTGTTCGTGACGACGGACAGGGACCAGGCACTCGCGTTCGTGCGCGTCATGTGGGGGGCCGGGACGAGGCCATCCACCACTAGAACATCCACCACTAGAACATCCACCACTAGAACATCCGCCACTAGAACATCCACCACTAGAACATCCACGACACCTCTGTCAGGGTATCCCCCATCAGCACCACCGTCGGGCTCCTTCCCCCCACCGTGCTTGTCCTTGAGAGAGCAGCAGGAGCAGCACTGCCCGTGGCAGGACCGCCACCAACGCCTCCAGCAACCGCACCAACAGGGACCGCAGGGGACGGGGTCTAGCAGCGGTTTCTTCTTCCGCGTGAACCCTCGCAAGACGAGCATCAGCTTCGACGTGGGTCCGGTAGAGCTACACGCGGGGCCTGGGGGGCGTGGGGGAGAGGCTGAGCGACTCGAGGCTGAGGCATCGGGCTGCGAGGACGAGGGGCATGGCGAGGATGAGGGCCGTGGCCTAAATGGGGCCCACAGCCTGGATGAAGACCATGGCCTGGAGCCATCAGCGCTGGAACGGGGTGACCGTGGCGAAACGGCGGGAGGTGCAGGGGGGTTATGGGCCCATGGGCAGGGGCAGGGACAGGGGGAGGGGCTGCGGCAGGGGCAGGTCATGAATAGGGATAGGGAGGAGGTTGGGCGTGGGCGCGAGCATGGACGGGAAGGGGGTCATGAGGCCAGGGCTGGGCACGGCCCTGATGCGCCAAGTCACCTTCCTGCTGCTGCTGCTGCTGCTGCTGCTGCTGCTGCTGCTGCTGCTGACGGTGATGATCATGGCGATGATGGCAGGGGTGGTGCTAGCGAAAATGGTGGCAGTGGTGATGACACCACGGGGGGGATAGTCGGGGGCTCCCTCGGGGACAAGGCCAGGTTTTCGGCCAGGGATGTAAGTGGCCGGGATGTGTCGGATGGTATGGCTGGGGGGAATGTGGGTGGTGGCATGATCAGAAGGGCTGAGCAGGGAGACGGGGCTGGCGGATCCGTGGGGGAGGCCGTGGGAAGGGATGTGGCCGAAGGGCATGTGGCACGCGGGGAGGGGCGGAATGAGTACGTGGCGGGTGACGGCAGTCGATTCGTCCGCTGGTGCGGCCTGCTCCTCAACTCGGCCACGCTGGAGGTGCAGGCGGACTACACGCGCTACTGCGGGGCGCATATTGCCGACGCGCTCTGCGTGCCGTTGACGTGTGGTAGTGGATCTAAGACCACCTCTTCGGCTACAATCTCTGCTGTGCATGGCGGCTCGGTGCCTGAGATGTCGGGTAGGACCGCTGAGCCACACTCAAAATCTGGACGCGGGACTGCGGGCTCGCTTGGCCCCGCCTGTGGTGGCAGCAACAATAATCATCAACACCATCAGCGTCAGCAGCACCAGCATCAGGCCTCATTTCTTGGCAATCAGCATCCGCAGCACCAGCATCAGCATCCGCATCACACGACTCGATCCCTTGGCCTTGCCTCCCATGGCGGTATTAAGGATACCAATACTGCTGGCATCTGCCCCAATGATATCCATGCCTCCAGCTGCGATGTTCACGATAAGAATACTGCTGCCATCTGCACCGGCAGCGGTGGCGACATTGATAGCAGCAGTAATTCTTTCGGACCGCTGGACGCACTGTCCACCCGCCTGTGCTCCTACATGCGCGCAAAGTGCCACGTACTCCTTCTAGATCCTCTCATAAACTCCCCGACCACCATCCACTTGAACATCTACCAGGCCTTCCTGCTGGCCGCGTTGAAGTTCCACGCGTACCTGCGCGTGGCAGGGTGGGACCTGACGGACACGCCCCAGGGCCCGCTCCTGCGCGCAATCCAGGGAGCGCTGCGCTACACGCGGTCGCTAGTAGCGCGGCGGGTGGGGGCGTGCCGCAAGATGGGGGGAACCGCAAACGGTCTCCCACAGGGGGGCCGAAGGGATGCAGAAACACGGAAGGGGCGGCGTAAACAAAAGGGATCGGAACCCGAAATCCTGGGTGGCCGCGGGATAGGGAGCGGCTGTGAATCGGAGCAATGCAGCCAGGAGGGCGAGGGGGGGGGCCTCATGTTCGAGAGTGATGAGGAAGGTGGGGGCGGTGACCATGGCGAGGAAGAGCACCTATATGGTGGTGGCGGTGACGGCGGACAGTCTCCCCATCCCGGCCATCTCGTCATGCCAGCACGCACAGAGCCAGAGGCGATGCGGGACAGCCCTGTTTGTGGCCAAGGTGATGGTGTGCAGGTGGGCAGTGGCGCGGTGCAGGGGGACAAGCCAAGGCCGAGGGGCAGTGCGGCAAGCCAGAGAGGCATTATCACACATCATAGGGACTGCAAGGGAACGATGCGGGCACAGGAAGCTAACACCAAAGGCACAGGTGGGGCCACCCTCGTGGAGTGTAGGACATCGCCGGCAGGCTATGGTTATTCCTACTATGATGATTCTGGCATTCACCCAGATGCAATTGAGTGGCTAGGTCTCCACGCGTTCCACACGATTCTGTCCAAAAAGCGCGCGTGGTACCCGCAGTTGCTTCCCCTGCTGGCGCGCGCCCTGGCAGGGAGGCGGCTGGCAGCGCGCGCTGCTGCGTTGGCGCACGTCGTGGACTGGCGCAAGTCGTCCCTTTTCGACTCCATCCTCTTTTGATAGACAGAGAGTTTCAATGTGTGTGTATTTCTTCCTGAGAGTTCCTTACGAGTCCTCTGGACTTTTCAGCGTGGTGTCTAAACTCCGACTTTGCATCACCATTAAACAAAAGACGCTACTTTAGGGTTTTACTGTATCCCCTATGACACATTTGGGGGCAACTTAGTTGCTCATGTTTCAATGTATTTCCATATTAAATTAAATTATTTTAAATTATAACATGACTCCGTGGGAGATCATGTAGCACGCATTCCCTGCTCGATGGATGGGGGTGAGCGAAGCCGCGAAACCGAACTAGTCTAACTCTAAGCTAATCTAATCTAGAAAACCCTAACTACCTTACTCAGCAAAGCACCCCTTCCTCCTGGGGGGGGGGGCCTTGCCCACAGCTAGGGCTGGCGTGTGGGCCTGGACAATGCCACCTCTTAATCTTTTTCTGCATAGCAGTCCAAGCAAGAGAGAGGGAGGAAATGCGGTCGGTTCAAACTGGGCTGGGACCACTCTAGAGGTCGGCCAGCAACTGATCCGTAACTTTCATGGCAGGTCTAGCAAACTTTCTGGGAATGTCGGTCCTTGGGGCCAGGCCGGCCAGGTCATGCAGGATATGCCGCCCCGGCGCTGGCCAATTAAGCCGCTGGGGGCCGGCCAGACCGAGGGCGGTGTCTACCTAACTGGTGCGAGCAAGATGCCCTGCGAGTGCTATATCCTACGCTGCCTAATCTCGTCCGTATTGCGAGGCATACCCTGATACCAAGACTCTAACGACCTATGTGTGGAAAACCCTACATTCAGGACCTGTCGGAGCATCCTGTAAACCGTGCCGTTCAGCCGGGTGACCAGCTTGTCCATGAGCGCGTCCATGCCTTGCATGGCGCCATATAGGTGAGCGCCGTGAGGACTGCGGCAGGACCTTGAAGAGCACTCGCTTGCCGGGTCCTCGCCCAAGTCCTTCAGAGTGCCAGTAGGTGTTGAGCGAGCCGGCGGAGCCTGGCCCAGGCCAGGCGCCGATGCGGGTGTCCACATCGTCGGCGGTGTCGGGGAGCGTGCTCCCCAGCATGCAGCTTGAAGCGACCACGGAACGGGACCTCCGTCCCGTCTAGCAGCAGCAGCGGTGGACGGGCAACTGGTAGCCCCACTTGATCCGACCATCGCCTCAGTTTTGACACTAATCTCCAACCGGCCACCGCCCGCGCCTCCAAGCGCCCAGACAGTCCACCCAGGTCTGAATGTGCTTGGGTTGTGTGGGCGTTCCGCAGCCCGCGCACTACTGCCTGTGAACCCATGGCTCCATGTACCATATTCATTTATAAACTGAGCTTGGCTACCTAATTGGAGCCCCGGCGGAATGTTTCAAGAGTATATTGTTATTAATTTTCCCCGGCCAAAAACAGCACGTTTTTTAATGCTGCAAAAAATAAATCAAATCATAGTATACGGGGGGGTGCGGCCTTGGCACCGCATAAGCTCTGTGTGTGATTTCACTAGGTGCTGCTGAGACATGCACTGAAGGGCAGAAGGACCTGCACAATAGCTGTGCCTTTAGCAAATGCCACAGCGTCGAAGGGTGCTATTGCAGACAGACTTCCAAGTAGCAGTGTTTCCCGAGTCGGCAGGGGCTGCGAGTGACAGGGCCTGGGCCGTGCCAGTGTGGCCTTGGGGGATTTACCGGCCCACCATGTATCTTCCGCGGCAGATTCCATCGCCTGAGCGCTGCCCGTTCCTTCTTCTATGGCCGGCGCCTGTGGGGCGTCGCCTGCACGGACTGCAGTAGGCGGTAATTTTTTGCGCCCTGCCGTTTCGTGGTAAAATCAAATCATAGACACATATTTAGAGCCTACTAGGGAGACAATTTATCAAATACTACACATATCGGCCAGTAATGCCACAAATTTTGAGCTCATTCTGAAGTACAAACGTGGAAGTTATAACGTTTGCCAATGGGCCGCCTGTGCAGACACTATGTAAGGCAATCATGAGTATTAAGGCACACTAACACTTTCTATGCCATCAACTGAAGAGGCTCCAGACCATGCCCAATCCGACCATATAGTACAACAAGGAGGTGGATGGGCACCTCACATGTGGCAACTTGCCTTCCCTTGGCATGCAACCTTACGCGTGTGTGTGCACAGCAACAAGGCAGGTAGCTCTGCATACCTAGCAACACTTCTAATTGCTGAGCTTCGCTCATTTTATATATGACGCGTGGACGGGCTCAAAGGGGACCGACCTGCCGTAGGTAGCGTAAGACTAGCGCTTGTCACGAGGGTACTGCACCGGCCGGCCCTTTTTGTGCCTAGGCTGAGTGTGGTTCCGGAGTGCAGGCCTAGGTAGCTTCTAACGTACGTCACTAGACCTTGTTACCTGCGCCAGCCGCCAGGCGTGGCGCAACTGTGATTGGCAGTCAGTACACCTTGTACCTGCGCCAGCCGGCAGGCCTGCGTGGCGCAATGTGAATGATAGTCAGTACTTAGAGTGGTGTAGGGGACGTAGGGAGGCCTCTTTTCAGATTTTGCTGGCAAGGTCGGCTGGCCGCTATGGCGGCTGCGCTGAATGTAAGACGATGCTATCGGCCTCTCCGGGCGTGGAGAGGCCTGGAATAAAATTCTTTATGTTCGCCACCCACCGTTACAGGCCACGGTAATGGTTGTTGGGTGGGGGGCTCTACGTTTTGAGTAAAATGGTGTGATTTCCGGCGCTGGGCCCACTGACGATTCCCCTCTACCCCTGGGTGCGGCAAGCGGCTTCCTGACACTGGGGAAGCTGCGATTTTAGTCGGACAACGTCAGGGAAGGAGCCATACAGGCCAGGGCCAGCGGCTACGGTGGAAAGAATCACAGGTGGAGGCGAATCTGCCTTAAACGTGGAGATGGCTAGCGCGGGGTGCCAGGGTAGCCCATAACTGCCAGGAGCCTGACAGCGGACCCGATCTTTCGGCCTGTGGCCAGACGGGAGTTTCGGGGAGGATGCGGGGCTGGAGCGAATCTTGGTGGGAGGAGCGCGCTCTTCATCATTGCCCAGTTTTTCAGCAAAGAATGTTCGCCTGGCGGGGCTGAAATTCTTGCTGTTTTATCGCCTTGTTTTTATCCTGTATGATGCATTATAGGAAAAGCGATAAAGAGTTCGGTTCAGCCAGGGGGGCATATCTATGCCATAAAAAATTTCCTACAACAACACAAGCCCTGGTCAGGGCCTTGGCTAAGCAGTTTCCAAGCCAAGGCCTTGGTAGGGTAGAGGGCCTATCGCCACAAAGGTTTCAATGCCGGGAAATCCCAGCCTCGGGGGTGGGGCTGGTGATGGGTCCTGGGCTTGTGAGAGACGGTCCGGGGGCGTAAGGCCTAATGAGCAGCCGCTGGAAACCGCCCCCCTAACGGGGGGAACGACATGGGTGCCGCCCTGCGTCCGCCGGGAAACCGTAGCGGCCACACGGGGGCGGCAGTACAGCCGTGGCAGCGTGCAGGGGGGGGCCATGGGCGGAAAGAAAATCGGCACCAAGGTTGGCGACAGCCTTGGTGGCCAAGAAGGAGGTGTGGGGGCAACACCTTGTGTTCGAGTATGCTGGGCCCCCAGCATGGTGCTACAATAACCAACTTGATAATGATGTGCACTGAGTTTGAAGGTGTGGTATAGGCTGTCCGTATAAAGCCTAGCACACAAAAATGTAAAATAAATGTTTCTCTTGGTGGGAAGGAACTCCAATGGACCAAAAACAAGAAATGTATTTGCTGAGCTTCGCTCATTTTATATATGACGCGTGGACGGGCTCAAAGGGGACCGACCTGCCGTAGGTAGCGTAAGACTAGCGCTTGTCACGAGGGTACTGCACCGGCCGGCCCTTTTTGTGCCTAGGCTGAGTGTGGTTCCGGAGTGCAGGCCTAGGTAGCTTCTAACGTACGTCACTAGACCTTGTTACCTGCGCCAGCCGCCAGGCGTGGCGCAACTGTGATTGGCAGTCAGTACACCTTGTACCTGCGCCAGCCGGCAGGCCTGCGTGGCGCAATGTGAATGATAGTCAGTACTTAGAGTGGTGTAGGGGACGTAGGGAGGCCTCTTTTCAGCTCCCACCCACCCACCCACGCTGCTAAGAGGGGCAACACCTTGTGTTCGAGTATGCTGGGCCCCCAGCATGGTGCTACAATAACCAACTTGATAATGATGTGCACTGAGTTTGAAGGTGTGGTATAGGCTGTCCGTATAAAGCCTAGCACACAAAAATGTAAAATAAATGTTTCTCTTGGTGGGAAGGAACTCCAATGGACCAAAAACAAGAAATGTATAGCATATTCCAGTTTTATGGTCACTGATCGAGCATCGTACCAAAACCAAGCTGTTCAATGCAAATACAACCGGCGTTTAGAAACCCATGTCCACTAACTGCCCAACCAAGCCGGGAACAACAGACAGTCCAGAGACAGTCCATATTTATCATACATGCTGCGTGCATCAGAGTTAAATAGTACGTAGTACGGTAAAATACGGTCCCGGGGTGTACTATGTATAATACGCTAGTACGGTGTATAATACGTTTTAGTACAGTACAATGCTAAATGGCTTATTTTTCTGTGTTTTTCTGAGGTTTAAGAATATCTGAGCATGTACCACTTCAAACATGACAGAATACATGTGTTTCCACATGTAATTATTCCAACAACACGACGTGGCCGGCATCAACTGAATATAAGCCACCGTCATCATCATGCTTGCTGAATAAACCTTCATTTACCCTAATGTTCAATCAAGGTGAAAGGTAAACATGGTATGATGGCCCTTACAACACAAATATCAACTGATGCTGAACACAAATATCAAAAACATATTAGGATGGTTGCTGGGTTTGATTGTCATCCCAGTTGAAAAACTGCACATGAATCCATCCATGGCCAATGACACAACAGGGCGTCCCCAACATCTACTGCTCCAATTTTGGTACTTTTGAAATTCCATGCCTGGAGCGCAAAGTTTGCAATATATGTGCCGTTTGTAGCTCTAGCTCTATAATAACCTGACCAACCCCGCATTCCTCAAAGTAGCACTTGTTGCCTATTCTCATTATGCGAATCACATGATTAGGATGTGCTTCATGATTGCTATTGCTCGAGATTCAATTAAGAATGATTGAGATCAATAAATGATGAACCAAATAAACCAAATTAGGCCACTTGACAAGTTCATGATCCATTTAAATTGTACAATTAAGCGATTAATTAATTCATAAATCATACATTACATGGGATACCCCCGTCGACGAGCTAGTGGTACGTACAATGAAACATTTGAGTTTGTAACATGTCTCCATGGATATATACATGTATGCTGGACCTCGCGCATCTCAGCCCTCTAAGAAATGTTATTTGAACTCAGGTCTAGATCTAAATATATACATGATCTGGATAATATTATACACTTCCTTAAAAGAGCATGAATCGAGCTTTACAATTCAGGACAAGGAACTCGTTTGCAAATCACGGCTGAAAGGCAAGTGCTCACAACGAAGCACGTGCTCTCAAGGCTGTCCACCTCGTCCAACCAAGCCCGGGCGAGCTGGCCTACTCAACAGGTCTCTTCTTGGCCAAGTTCGTGAGCCGTTTCTCGACGTCTGTCGGAATGGTCAAGATGGCCTGGCGATTGTTAGCTGGGTTGACAACAATGGTGTGTTCGAACCCCGCGTCCATGCACAGGTAGCAATTGACCAAGTTTGGCTGTTCAGCTTGCGCATCGGCGTCCATTTTGAACATCGTCGCCATACCCGGAAATCTGTCCCAGTAGCGCACCCCCACCACCCATTGTCCCTTACGGAACAACTCCCTATCGACCTTGCCGTTTCTGTCGGCCACTCGCCTCACGAAAGTAGCGGCCACCTGATAAGGCTCCTGCAAGACTTCCGCTAGCCAATATGGATGATCTGGATCGTGGGACTCATCACCAGAGTAGGACTCGACGGCAAAAATGTCTCGCAGCTTCAGTCTCCTTCCCATCATCGTCCTCTCTGCCTGTAGTCTGTTCAGTCGCGTCCCTGCGTGCCCCCCTTGTCCGTTTGGGTTCCTTTGCACTGGCTCCCCCAGTTTGTGGAGCTTCATCCGAGCACCTCCCACATTCCAGCCGTCCATGTCGGTCCACTCCTTTCGACAATCCCACCACCTTTCCTCGGCGCACGCACCGCCACAATAGCAGGAATACTGGCGCAGCATTAAGCGCGTCACATTCGACTTGTCCATGCGCCACCAGTGCGCCTTCTTCACTCCTTTGATTTCGCCGCGCCCTGGGCTGTAAGGAAGCACCTGCGCGTCGAAGACAAGATTTGCACAAGGGAAAGTTGAAGTTACGAGACCATCGAGCTAGTTGTGTTTTATTAAGCACTCCTGATCGCCAGGACTCCAAGAACGCCCTAGAAACGACGGCCGGCGTAACTATTCCCTGAACGAGGACTGTACACTTAATTACCTCGGGGAACTCGAAGAAGTTACGCCTGGTCGTTGTGGTCCCGCCCACCGCCCCCGACGCCAGATTCTCCACCAACTGGGCGGCCGTCTGTTTGTCCTGGTTCTCTTCCCTGATGTGCCACCTCCTCAACATGCACTTCACAGTCCCACCAGCTCCATCCACCTCCCCCTTTCCGTGCTGCTCCCCAAAGTAATTCCACTCAAATGACTCCAGGTGCGGATCCTCCGTCAGCAGCCGGGCCACTTCCGCGATCACATTCCTTGACTTGAACTGCATGGAGCAATTGTCCGACCACCCAATGAAGCGCTTCACCTCTACCCCTTCTGACCGTAGTGTCGCCAGGATTTTGAGGATAGCAAAACGGAGGGCCCGCCCGTCCCTTTTCATTCCGCCCTGTCCGATGAAGTGAAACTCCCTTCTCACGACCTTTCCCGACGCTGGATCCAAGTAGCGCACGATCCAGGGCATAAGGACGAATGTGACTGGATGCCAATACTGTGCTTGGAGATTGTGATAGGTGTAAGACTGGTAGTTCTCGGCGTAATCTGTGTGGCATACAAGGTCCCCCACCCGCATCCTTGAGAGACATTCCTTGGAGGCGTCCGCTTGCCACCACGCGTTGAAGCAATGCTGGATGAAGTCCGGCCACTTGTCCACAATTGCCTCCTTTAGCTCCGTTGGTGTGGACTTGACGTCGACTTGCGTCAATCGCTGCCCACCAGCCTTTGCGATCTCGTCACAGTCGTCCTGCATATGCGCAGTGTGCACATACAGAAAAGACATCAACTTCGACCCACCAATGACCTGTAGAAAGAAAAAAGACAGGACCTCAGGAAAAATTGAAAAAGAAACGCCTTGGGGCGCAACCACTCCACTAAAAATTACCTCTGGCCCAAGAACTTCAGGAAACATTGCAAAAGAAACGCCTTGGGGCGCAACCACTCCACTAAAAATTACCTCTGGCCCAAGAACCGCACCCGGCGGCACATCCTGCATCTCGTATCTGGTCCATGAAATCAGGTGGTTGGAAGCCTCCTCCCGTTCGCATAACATGAAGTTCCGAATTCCACACTTGGGAGCCAGGCAAGTGCCCAACACACAAGCCTTACGCCGGATCGAGCAAACCCCCAACTCCTCGCCCAGGTCATGATCGGGCACCCCTTCCTCGTCGTCCAGCACCCTCCCATGCATGGGCAGATCCTCAAGTTCGCCCTGAAAAGGCTGAACCTGCGGCCGCGACGACCCCACAGACGACCTCGAACCTCCCCCCTCCCTCATCCCCTCCACCTCACAAGTAAACTTGTTCACCCACTCTGTCGTGTGAGTGGCTTTGAAAATGGAACATGTGGGCACGGACGACCCCACGTCGAGCTGGCTACCATGATCGCACGCGTGGCATTCAGGTCCGCACTCGCATCTGGCATGAAAAGTTGCACGAAATTTGGCCAACCCCCCAACCATGGACTGCATGGTAGTGTGGTGCTGGCATGCGCACAAGTTCCGCATTTTCCACCGCCCCTTGACGCATGCGGGCATATGCTTGCAAAAAGTAGTGTATCCCACATGAACTGTGCTCTTCTGATTCGTGCGTAGCATTGACATCCCTGCCTCCGTCTCCAAAATCACCTGATTTCCCCCCCTCACACCCTCCTCTCCCTCCCCCCCCCCCCCCTCCCTACTGTCCATCCGCCGCGGTGGCTTCAACTCCGGATGGCGGGAAATGAACACTTCGTAAATCTTCGACTTGGAGACAGTATAGTAGCGCGCACCCTCCGAAAACGCTAGTGTATGTTTGTAATCCTTTCTGGTCCATTCACAATGAACATCCTTCATGTTCGGAGACGCCCGCGTCAAGTTATCATCCCTCCAGCACGCTTGTATCAGGGCAATGACTTCCGTCGGAAGCTCGTTTTCCTCTTTCTCCTCTCTGGCGCACTCATCAAAAGGTCGTCCTCCCCTTCTTCCATTCCATCCCTGTGACCCCGAACAGTTGCGACAAAGCGCCTGTCAATCCCGAACGCGCGCTCCACAATCCTGTCCGGGACGCCCTCCATTGCCTTCGTAACAAGTCCACACAAGGCCCACCTAAGCCCACGATCCTTCTCAGATGTTCCCAAGTCGCCAAAAGCCTTCTTGATGTATCCCGAAGAGATTCCGCCCAACTTTCAGGAAGCCCGTCGTCACAGTTCTTCCTCTTCTTAATGCCGTTGCTCTCCGCCACCATGGCATTTAGTCTTGAAGCTGCGCAAGACAGAACCTCCGCGCTCATCTCTGGCGTCCTGTGGTTGTTTGCTTTCACGCGTTCCGCCATGATAGGAAAGATGTCATTGGCAATTTTGTACCCCTTGTTCTCGATGTACTTGTCGCTCCAGGACCGCAAAGTGCAGGCTCCCGGTCGTCATTGGACAAGGGACGCGAACCGTCGGAAACGGCCCCCCGCCCCGATCGCGCCATCAGACTTTGGTCAGACGGCAGCTGATTTTTTTCGCCTCTTAATCCCGCGGCACCGAAAGCCCTGAGGATGAGTAATGATAAATAATCACCATTAAAGACACGACGAAAACGATGGGCATCAAACAAGAACGACAAGCGTCATTAATAACGCCGGCCGGCGCAACTGGATACATGTAAACCATACAAAAGTGATTTTATGAAACACATACAGTTTGTCATTAATAACGACGGCCGGCGTAACTCGGGCGCAATTAAAAACCATTAAGAAGCAACTCAGGATATGCAGGCAGAAATCCTTCAGGTGTAAAAAAGATGTACAAACACAATTTTGGTAATGGGGCCTGATTGCGCAACTGCAAGATACCATTGGAAACGCCGGCCGGCGCAACTGGATGCATGTAAACCATACAAAAGTGATTTGCACAAAACCCCTACAATTTGTCATGAGTAACGACGGCCGGCGTAACTCGGTTGCATTTGAAAACCACAAAGAAGCAACTCAGGTAGTGAAGGCGGAAATCCCAGAGGTGATAAAATGTTTACCAACACAAAATGTTGATAAGCGTGCAAGCTTTTGCAAGTGCGCGCAAGATACCATTGGAAACGCCGGCCGGCGCAACTGGAACACCAAAACAAAAAACTTGATTTGCACGAAACCCATTCAGTTCGTCATGGATAACGACGGCCGGCGCAACTTCATGGCACTCACCACTTTCACCAAATGCCATGTCGCCATTATATTGAGGAAAGCGAAGTATGCCCACTTGAAGCTGTGGTCTGCAGAACATTGACACAAAATATGCATGGTATTTCAAGCAATGAATGCTATGTGTCAGGCATCAATGTCTTTATTGTATCCAAATGTGGTTAGGACGGAGGTTTACATTGGTAGCTATTTTAAGACAATGGCGTATAACCAAACATTGCACACACTCAAGAGTGTACTTATGCTGAACTGGAAAGGAACATTAAACAGCAATAAGGTAGATATTTTTCTTTTACATTTTAATTTTTTATTTACTATTTTACATAATATTGTATTATATTATATATTATATTATATTATATTATGTTATATGAAATAACATTAAAATTAACATAAAATTAATTATATTTTTTATTATAGTATTTTATAATATTATTATATATTATATTCACGATGCTGTGTATTAATGAGATATGAGACACACCTACACCATCACATCGCCTTGATGTTTCCGTTTTATGGGTCCGGTCGGGCGTTGGTAGCTGGTCGACAACAATTCTACATTTCCTAAAAAAAATGCGACCGTGCCTAGATTCGAAGGCGCGCTGTGGCTGACCTGTTCAAACAATCGGTGAACACCTCGGCGTCACTTGACCGGTCTAGGTTGACATTTCGGCAGAGTAACGCTGCTTAAAGGATCATTGCGTAGTTCGCGCAATTTGGCTCTTTATATATGTTGAGAGGCATGCGTGGACGATAGGAATTATAGCACCGGCGGGCTTCAAAGTGCCGGACGGCAGGCGGTACCACCATTCCGTGGCAGCTTGGCCCAGTTTGCTACCGGCTGGCACACGTTTTCAGTGAATTTTGGGCTCCAGATTTAAATGCAACGTGCGGTTTGAGGCAGGGGAAAACATGCGTGGACGATAGGAATTATAGCTCCGGCGGGCTTCAAAGTGCCGGACGGCAGGCGGTACCACCATTCCGTGGCAGCTTGGCCCAGTTTGCTACCGGCTGGCACACGTTTTCAGTGAATTTTGGGCTCCAGATTTAAATGCAACGTGCGGTTTGAGGCAGGGGAAAACATGCGTGGACGATAGGAATTATAGCACCGGCGGGCTTCAAAGTGCCGGACGGCAGGCGGTACCACCATTCCGTGGCAGCTTGGCCCAGTTTGCTACCGGCTGGCACACGTTTTCAGTGAATTTTGGGCTCCAGATTTAAATGCAACGTGCGGTTTGAGGCAGGGGAAAACATGCGTGGACGATAGGAATTATAGCACCGGCGGGCTTCAAAGTGCCGGACGGCAGGCGGTACCACCATTCCGTGGCAGCTTGGCCCAGTTTGCTACCGGCTGGCACACGTTTTCAGTGAATTTTGGGCTCCAGATTTAAATGCAACGTGCGGTTTGAGGCAGGGGAAAACATGCGTGGACGATAGGAATTATAGCACCGGCGGGCTTCAAAGTGCCGGACGGCAGGCGGTACCACCATTCCGTGGCAGCTTGGCCCAGTTTGCTACCGGCTGGCACACGTTTTCAGTGAATTTTGGGCTCCAGATTTAAATGCAACGTGCGGTTTGAGGCAGGGGAAAACATGCGTGGACGATAGGAATTATAGCACCGGCGGGCTTCAAAGTGCCGGACGGCAGGCGGTACCGCGACCGCAGCGCGTTGGGGGGCTGCCGCCCCCCAAACCCCCGCGTGGGGGGCTCCGCCCCCCACACCCCCCGCCCCCCCCCTCGGTGGCTGCCACGCCTGCCCTGATTGTTCATGGACGACCCACGACCCCCTTCGCCCAACGGCTCCCCCGCTCCCCGGTTGGCGCCTCGGCGGTCCTCTCGGCTTGCGGCCCTTCTTGCGGAGGTGGGCGACCCGGCTGCGGGGGGCTCGGGCGCCCCGGTCTCCCCCTCCTTGGTCTGCGAGGTCTGCCGGAGCGGGCACCGCGGGCACCACATGTTAGTTTGTGATGCTTGCAATTCCGGGTGGCACTTGCAGTGTCTTACTCCCCGGCTCTACCGGGTCCCGCCGGGCTCCTGGACGTGCCCGCGCTGTCCCCCCCGGCGGGCCCCCGGGCTGCCCTCCCCGCTGGGTGCTCCGGCCCCCTGCCCCGTGTGCCCCCCTGCCGAGGCCCTCGGGGCGGGCCGTGGCCTGCCCGATGGGGCCGCCGTTGCTCGGGCCCTGGCGCCCTCGGCCCCGGGGCCCCACCCGTCGCCTGGCCCCGCCGACGGGGGCGCGGCGCTGTCGCCTGGGCTGAGCCCGGCCGACCCCCGGCGGGCCTGGCGACCCCGGCGCCCGCCCCCGGCCCCTCGCTCCCCGACGCTCTGGCCTCCCTTCCCCCGGCCGCGGTTGGCCACCCAGCCGCCACCCCCGTCCTTGCCGCGTGGGACGGCGGCCCCCGGGCCCACGCGTTCACCTCGTGGCCGCCCTCGCACATTGTCGGCGTGGTGGGCCGCGCCACCTTTTCTTGGGCGTACTGCCCTTTGTTGCTGGACGCGGTCGGGCTCCAGGCCGCCTTCCCCTCGCTCCCTAGGCCCCCGGCCTTCCTGGCCCTAGTTGCGCAGGTGCGGGCGACATTTCTTTCCGCCGCCCCCCGGTGACGGCCTCGACTCTTTGGGGGTATGTCTTGGAAGGATATCACGCCGGCTGCCGGCTGCCGTGGCATCTCCCGGCCGCCCGGCAGGAAGAGCTGCTTTCCCTGGACGAGCGGGTGGGTCAGGCGGTGGTCGAGTTCGTCACGGCGGTGGCTCGAGACGCACAGGTCTCGGTGCGGGCGGCCTACCTCGCGGGCGGCGCCGACCTGGGCCTCATGTCCCCGCGGCAGCTTCGCCTCTTCTTGGACGCCCAGGCCCCGCCTCCCGGCCCGGTTGCCAGTGGGGGCTTTCTCATCACCTCCCTCAGCCTGGCGCAGGCCGCCATGCTGCGTGTGGAGTTCGGGGCCCCCATCGCGGTTCAGGGCGGCCAGGCCATCTTGGTGGACTCGGCCGGGCGCGCCCAGCCCCTAACCGCGGGGACGCCTGTTTCTGCCTTCCTCCACGACATCCTGGAGTTGGCAGGCATCCCGCACGAATGGCACCCCGCGGCTGACCAACCGGTCGGCATCCTCTCGCGCGCCCAGATTGCCGCCTCCCGGGTTGCTGGGAGGCCGGCTGGGACCCGCCCCCCCTCATGTCCGGTCCCTTCTGGAGGGGGACGACCCCGAGTCGGGCTCCTGTGCCATCTGCCTTGAGCCCTTCCGGCCGGGGGATGGCTTGTGTCGCCTGCCCGCGTGCGGCCACACATTCCATCAAGCGTGCATCGCGCGCAGCTTGCTCCACTCCGTGCCGCGCTGCCCGTTGTGCCGGGCTGTTGTGCCGCCCCCTGGGACTGCGCTTCCTCTCGGCCCGCCCCCGGTCTCGCTGGGTCCCCTGCCGGGTCCCCACCGGGCCCCGGGGCCAGCTGCCTCCCCGACCCCTCGGCCTCCGCCCCCGGCCTCGTTGCCGGGGCCTGGGGTGGTCGCGGGCGCGCTGGCGAGTCCCCCTGGGAGGGGCGCCGGCGTTCTCGATCCCCCTCCGCTGGGGGTCTCCCCGGTGGGCACTGCCTCCTCCGTGGCCCCGGCGGGCCTGCCGGGCGCTGGTCGGGTCGTGGTGCGCGCGCCTGCCGGCCCGGCTGGGGAGACGCCGCAGGCCCCACGTCCTGCCTTTGCTGGCGCCGCTCCCCGCCACTCAGCGCCCGCCGACGGCCTTCACCGGTGTGCCGTGCTGCTTCCCACGGGGTCCCCGTGTGCGGGTGTGTTCCACAACCGTAACCTCCTCTGCCAGCACCTTCGCGCTGTGCACCCCGATCTCGGCGCGGCGGATCTGCAGGCCATGAGCTGTTACCGGTGCCCGGAAGCTCACTGCCAGCGGGTGTACTCCATTCACGGGCGCGCTCAGCACGCGCGCGCCTGTGTTGCTCAACGGCCCCTCAACCGGCCAGCAGTCCCGGCCCCCTCCCCCCTCCCGCCTCGGCTCCCCCGGCTCCCAGCCCCCGCCGCCCGACTACTCGGCCAGTTGGCGTTGGCTTGACACGGTTCCCTGGGATGCATGCGCCATCAACCCGACGTCTACCCTGACCGACCTCCCCCACCGCGCGCGTAGCCTTTTCGCGCAATGTGCAATCGTTT
This sequence comes from Mesostigma viride, assembly GCA_009746045.1. Classification (NCBI taxonomy): domain Eukaryota; kingdom Viridiplantae; phylum Streptophyta; class Mesostigmatophyceae; order Mesostigmatales; family Mesostigmataceae; genus Mesostigma; species Mesostigma viride. The sequence goes on from RPFO01000213.1 coordinate 11,589,731, forward strand.
CTCTCCGGCGCATGCACGCCGCTCCGGACGACCCGCTGGGCTTTAAACTGCACATGGTGACCCCCCGCCTGCTCCTCACCCCTCTCGGGCGTGGTGTGCGCGGCCTCCAGGGTGCGGTTATTGCCCGTTGCCGACGCTTTCTGCAGGGGGACTGGGAGGGGCTGTTTGGCGTGCCGCCCCCGCGCACGGCCCGGCTGTCGGGGGAGGTCAACTTCGAGCGGGTGGCCGCCGACGTCATCCGCCTCGTCCGCGAGGGGCAGCTCAGCCGGGCCATGACCCGCTTGGAAATGGCCAAGCTCGCCCCCGCCAATGCGGCTACCCTGGCGGCCTTGGAGGCTCTTCACCCTGCGGAGCCCGGATTCCAGCTGCCCGTGCCGGACCCCCTGCCGGCCCCCCTCCGGCTGGACCGCGACTGCTTCCTGGAGGTGATGCGTGAGGTCCCGCGGGCTTCCTCTACCGGGCCGTCGGGCTGGCGCTACGAGCACTTGGAGGTCCTGGTGGGGCATGGGGGCGAGGACATTCTCTTTGACACCCTCATTGACCTGGCGGCTGGTCGCGTTCCTCCCGCTGCGCGCGAGTGGTTAGCGGGCGCTCGCCTCCTCGCTCTGCTCAAGGGTGTCTTGCCCCCCCCGAGGGCAAGGTGCGCCCGATCGCCTGCGGTGAGGTGCTCCGCAAGCTCGTGGGCAAAGTGATCTGCCGCCAAAAGGCGCCCGAGCTCCGTGCCTTTTTCTGCCCGCCCCTCGCAGCGGGTGAGACCTCGGTGGCGGCCCAGCTGGGGGTGACGACTCCAGGCGGGGCGGATATCCTCATCCATTCGGTGCAGGCCTACCTCGAGGCCCACCCCACCCACGCTGTCGTCAAGGTCGACTGCCACAACGCGTTCAACAGTCTGTCCCGCGCCAGCATGTTTGCGGCCGTCATGGAGTCCTTCGAGGACTTGTACGCTTGGACAGCCGTGTGCTACGGCCAGCCCGGCCAACTGGTTCACATCATGGAGGACGGCACTCGCGGCGGCCTGCTGTCGCGGTCGGGCACCCAGCAAGGGGACCCCCTGGGACCCCTGTACTTTGCCGCCCCCCTCCAGGGTTGCCTCCAAGCGGTCCATGCTGCCCACCCGGCGGTCGCTATTCAGGCCTACTTGGATGATATCTACCTTCTGGGCCCTGTGCCGGACACCACCGCGGCTCTGCTGGCACTGCAGACCGCGGTGGCCGACATCAACCTCCAGTTGACCCTTGCCAAGTGCGCGGTGTACTCGCCCCAAGGTGATTGCTCCGGCTTTCCGCCCCAGCTCTTGGGCCGGGACGAGCGCCTCCATGGGTTGGATGTCCTCGGCGTTCCGGTTGGCGACCCCGCGTTTGTCATCGATGCTCTGCGGGCCGCCCTCGAGGCACGCACTGAGGTACTGCCCTTGATTGCGCGCCTTCATGATTCGCAGACCAAGGGTCTGCTTCTGTGGTTTTGCGCTCACCCTCGCGTCGTTCACTGGCTCCGGGGCGCTCTTCCGTCTCAGGTCCGGCTGGCCGCCGAGGGCCACGACGAACGCATCCAGTCGGCCTTGGCGCAGCTGGTCCCGGGCCCCGACCTCCCGCCACATGCTATTCGCATTGCCTCCCTGCCTGCACGGATGGGTGGCTGCGGTCTGACTCGTGCCGCCCGGCTGGCCCCAGCAGCCTTTTTGGGCTCCGTCGCTCAGTCGTGGGCGGAAAGCTGCCGGCTCCTGCCCCTTTTGGCAACGGCAGCGCCTGACCTCCTGGACCCCAGCAGCCCTTTGCCCTTCGTCACCGCCATCCAGGAGGCCTATGCTGAGATCCAGCAGGCCTGTTCTCCCGTCCGTGCCGCTCAGGCGGTACAGCGCCACCTCCCTCGCGGCACTCCCTCGGTCGCCTCCGTTCAATCTCCCGCCGCATTCCCTGCTCGCGTCATCGATAAACACCAGAAAACCTACGCGGGTATTCTGCACACGGCTGATTGGATTGCTCTTTTCGCGGACCTCAACGCCCAGGGACGTGCGTGGCTGTTCTCGCTTTCCTTGCGGAGTGTGGGCTCGGCGTACCTTCGTGCTCTTCCCATGGCCCCCCCATTCGCCTTGGCTCCCAGCCACTACTCGGTGGCGCTCCGGCACCAGCTATTTGCCCCGCAGCCTCTTGTTCCGGCCGGGCGGCCTTGTGGTAGCTGTGGGCAGCCGCTGGATCCCACGGGGACTCACTACCTTGCCTGCATGGGGGGCCAACAGAATCAGAATTGGTATTTGTATTTGCACACTGTCCTCCTGACGGTGGTGCTCGCCATGATTCGGTCGGTTTTCCCCCACGCGAACATCCGGTCCGAGGATGCGGATGGCGCTGCCTTCTATTCCCCCAACCACCGGCCTGACATCGTGGTGCTGGACTTTGAGGGGGGTGGCCGGCATCTGCTTATTGACGTTTCGGTGGCGCGGCCCTTGGCTCTTAGCCACGTGGCTGGGGCCTCCCTCACGGCAGGTTACACGGCGGACCGGGCGGAGCGGGCCAAGCTCCTGGCCTACGGCGACGTCGGGCACCATCGTGTGGTGCCCTTTGTCCTGGAGGAGTTTGGGGCCATGGGGCCCCTGACCTCCGCCTTCTTCAAGGAGTGTTGCCGGCTCCGGGAGGACCGGCTGGACCTGGAGGGCCAGCGGGCCCCATGGTCGGCGCGGACCTGGACGTCATATTGGCGTCAGCGCTTGTCGGTGGCGCTGACTCGGGCCATGGCGGACATCATGCTCCGCCGTACGCGGGCTGATTTTGCGGTGCAGCAGGGCTATTAGGTTCCTCCCGTTAGGCGTTTCCATTGGTCTTATCGTAGTATAGAGCTTTGACATGGCTCTGTATATAGGTTTATAGCTGGGCGTTTGCTTTGGTTTGAGTGATTTCACTCTGCTGTAAGTAATTATATTTTTAATATATATGTTTTTGGAGACGACGAGCAAGCATCCGATTGGTCAGCCAATTCCTGTCCAGTCCTCGGACAGTGTCCAATCCGGTGCTTGGGATCCAGAAAACGTGCTCGAGCCTGGCCACTCTTTCGCGGGCGCCGCGCTAGTGGCGTCGCGCCCAAACCTGACCAGGCCATAGGAAAGGGCGGGGGCGAATGCAAGAATTATTGTTATAACCTGACCTGTCCTGGGGAAGGTCCGGGGCGAATGCAAGAATTAATATACCTGCGTATGCAACCAACACGGCCGATCCACATACATAATCCGACTGAGCTGGACGGTACGGACCAAATTTCGGTGCAAATTGAGGCCCAAAAGCTATGTCGGCTGATTTAATGGCGGTGACTGCCTTTAGACGAAACGTGACAAATCTGGCACGCGGAAAGCAGAAAAAATGCTCGATTGTTGGAGAAAATTAGTTAGTGATTCTAATTTATGGCGGGATGGTTGCGATCTATAATGTCGCGGGCTTTTTTTCTTTGCCATCGGCAGGGGGGTCCGGCCTGAATTTCTGTCGGGATGAATAAAGTATAATGGATGCCTGCCGGGTTGATTGTCGATTGTTGCCAGTTTTGATGGTCGTAAGGAAAGCTAGTTTAATGATGTTTGTAAAGCCGTAAAAATTCCCGCTGCTATCTTTACCTTTCCCGTCATTTTGCGGTAAGATAACATTAGCCCTGCGCGATGCGTACTGCCCAACCACTCCATGAAAGGGTGGACTTTCTTGTGCGCCTGGGCACGAATAAATGCCCGTTATGGTACGTTCTTGTGTTAAACGTCTTAAGCTAGCGTTTTCCTGCTTTCTTAGCTCGTTGAGCCTAAGCTTTTTGCCTTTTTTCCGGCCAGATGCAGCCAGAAAGTTGCGGTTCCTGGCGCTGCATCGCTGGATTCCTGGGTGTCTTTTAGCTAGTTCGTCTGTGACGTGGCTGGCTTTCTGCAGCGCGTGGCCCGCAACCTGTCGGGAAGGTGTAATGCTTTTATTTCCATGCTTCTCTGAAATTTTTTTTGCTTTATAGACAGTTGTGTTCGAGGAAATTCACGCGGTCTTCCTAAGCAGCGGCAATATCATTTTCCCCAGACACTGACGAGCTGGCACCTGTCTCCTAAAGAGAGCGGCTCGTGCTTGTTAGAAAGGAGGCAGTGTGCATTTTGCGGGACACAATGCTTTGGTGGCACATGCGTCAGGTAGGCTGTTCCAATGGTCTCTTCATGATCACCTTTCCCACTGAGTAAATGTTAGCATTTGTCATGGTAACCAGAGCAGCTAGCCACAGGTTGGCTGGATAAAAAGTCAGCTTATTTTCTCTTTATATACTGCGTGTGTGGTCCTCCACGTGTCCGGCTTGTTGGGCATTTTGGAAGAGGGTTTATAATGTGTTGTTGGGTGGAACAACTTGGTTGTTGGCACAAAATCACACATTATTAGCCTGAGATAGGCATGACATATGCTGCTCAGGCGTGTCGTCCTACCAGCCTTGTTGTTGAGGGTAGACTCACAAGGCTGGCTGTGCCGATGGAGGGGTGGGGCGTGCTAGCCCCCCCCACACCCACGCATGCATGCTAGCCCACCCCCACACCCACGCATGCATGCTAGCCCCCCCCACACCCACGCATGCATGCTAGCCCCCCCCCACACCCACGCATGCATGCTAGCCCACACTCACACCCACGCATGCATGCTAGCCCACCCCCACACCCACGCATGCATGCTAGCCCCCCCACACACCCACGCATGCATGCCAGCCCCCCACACACCCACGCATGCATGACAGCCCCCCACACACCCACGCATGCATGCTAGCCCCCCACACACACCCACGCATGCATGCCAGCCCCCATACACACCCACGCATGCATGCCAGCCCCCCCCACACCCACGCATGCATGCTAGCCCCCCACACACACCCACGCATGCATGCCAGCCCCCCCCACACCCACGCATGCAGGCTAGCCCACCCCCACACCCACGCATGCATGCCAGCCCACCCCCACACCCACGCGTGCATGCCAGCCCACCCCTAGCTTGAGCGTGCTTGTTAAGTTTTTGCATGGTTTATTAAAATGAGTGGAATATGTATTTATTGCATTAAATGTTAATTTTATCATGAATGAAAATGGTCAACATTGCCGAAGTGCCCCTAAATTGCTCAATATTGTGTGCTCAAGAATTCAATGAGGATTGTCATCATGGAAACCCGCACAAATTCACGATTCCGGGCATGCATGTGAAAGTATCAAGAACAATTTTCAATTAAGAATGGTGTCAAGAAATTGGACCTAGGAGTAGTCTCGAAATTATATATTGCATGTGTAACTCATCTCAACTTTGTTACCATAGCCAGTTTTTTATTGCGGAGCCTGAGGCATAATTGTTAAGGAGACAACCCAAAGGTTAAATGCTACGTTGCCTGCCTGAAAGCTGGCAAGTCACAAAACCACGCAATATTGGCCGTCCAGTTATGTAGGAGCGGCGCATTCGTGGGCGTTGGATGCATTTGGCCCATACATGGGTGAAGGGCGCGGCGCCCAGCACTTGGTACTCTACCTAGTATCTCAGATTTCTTTCCACAAGTGCATACGGCTCAACTTAAACATTTTGTCACGCCTTGGTTGGGCGTCCGCTAGTATCATTTATGGACACAGCCACGCAAGCCATGATCCAAGTAATTCTGACACCGTAGGTACAAAAAGTACTGTGCCGGAATTACAACTTCGGCACTCTGTAACTTTTGCTATACGGCACTTTTTTCAGTGCTACTAACTGTGCCGGAAATATCACGGCAAGCCCTACTTAGCCTATTAATTATATCGGCCAGATATACGGCAGGCGGGTGCGATTATTAGGGACGCAAACCCTAATACCTCCGTGTACATCAGGATGGCCACAAACACAATTATCTCACATAGGCAGTTGGGCACATGATCATAGGGTCAAAACCCTGACACCCCCCTTGCTCAACTAGCCGGGTAGCCGGGTATACAACAGGTTCCCTGACACCCCCCTTGCACGGCTATCCTGATGTGAAGGACAGACAGGGACCAAAAAACGGTTGTTACAAACACAAAGATGACTGGAGCCCCCAAGTGTCCCTGGGAGTGCGCTGCAGCCGGTGATTTCTGGTACTGGTTGCTGGTGACTGGTACTTGTCACTGATGAGGCAGATATGCTGGCAGTTACTCCTGCTCCTGCCCGCCACGTCTGGTCGGGGTGGGTGACTGCGGCAATGCCTAGAGACAGGGGTGCTCAGGTGCTGCTGCAGCTCTCAAGACGCCACGTCTGGTCGCTGGGTGCAGCTGGCAGCTGAAGCTACTGCGTGCTGTCTCAGGTGTGGAACCCATAGGGGATGTCCATGGTGGTGACAGGGGGAGTGGTATCCGTGGTGCCGGTGAAGGTAAAATGGGCTGCTGGCTGTCCCCCGTCGGTGTGATTGGCACGGGTGGGACGCAGGTGAGGGTACTTGTGCCAGCAGGTATCCGCCTCGTGAGAGAAGCGGCCACAGTGGGTGCACTTGACAGATGCATCACGAGTAGGTCCCCCGCGGTTGCCCCCGCCCCCGCGTCCGCGGCCACGGTGGGTGTGGTAGGCGGTGCCTGAGTGCGCCTCCTCGGCAGATTTGGTGCCGTGAACAATATCCCAGGCCTTGAGAAGAGCGGCCTTGGTTTCTTGAAGCGTCACTTTGTCAGCCAGGTTAAGAGAAGCAAGTGCAGGCAGTAAATCATCAGGCACGCCAGCAATAAAATTTTCAGCCAGGTCCTCCTCGGCCATGTGGCCACCGGCAGCTTGTAGGTCAGCGTGATCCATCTCGCCCTGCGTGAGAAATTGGCGCATGGTCTGTCCCCGTTCCAGTTTCATTCTGTTAATCTTGCGTCTAAGGGCACGACGATTGCTCATTAAAAGCTTTGGCTGTTCGTATTCCTCGCATAGACGTTTATAGGCAATGCTCCCAACTTTCTGGGGGACATTATTCACGAGCTTAAGAGCCGGGCCCACTAGGCACTGCGTCAGAGCAGCAAAAAGAATAAAGTCACGCTGCTCATCATCTTCCACGCCCAACAGGATATTGAGCATGCCAAAAGCGGCCACAATTGCTACAAGCGGAATTTTCGTGTCCTCCCATTTGCTGGGGTCGGAGCCATTGAAAGGAGTGATGCTCTTGCAGGCGGTAATCAGGTTGAGGTCCTTGGTAGCCTTGGTGGTAGCTGCCACAGTTGCAGTTGCCATTCTTGAAGAAAAAAGGGAAATTTCAGGACAATAAGATGGCGATGAGGTAGCAACGATGGTCAACGACTACAAAGACGAAATACAGGCTGTCGTCAAGGAGCCGGAACTCTTGGATTAAAAACTGACTGGCTGTAGCACAGGGAGTTGATTCCAGGTTTGTTGATTTCAGGTTTGTACAAATTTGCAATTTGTTCAAATTTCGAAGATGCTCTCCCCCCTCAGACCGATACCATGTCAAGAAATTGGACCTAGGAGTAGTCTCGAAATTATATATTGCATGTGTAACTCATCTCAACTTTGTTACCATAGCCAGTTTTTTATTGCGGAGCCTGAGGCATAATTGTTAAGGAGACAACCCAAAGGTTAAATGCTACGTTGCCTGCCTGAAAGCTGGCAAGTCACAAAACCACGCAATATTGGCCGTCCAGTTAGGAGCGGCGCATTCGTGGGCGTTGGATGCATTTGGCCCATACATGGGTGAAGGGCGCGGCGCCCAGCACTTGGTACTCTACCTAGTATCTCAGATTTCTTTCCACAAGTGCATACGGCTCAACTTAAACATTTTGTCACGCCTTGGTTGGGCGTCCGCTAGTATCATTTATGGACACAGCCACGCAAGCCATGATCCAAGTAATTCTGACACCGTAGGTACAAAAAGTACTGTGCCGGAATTACAACTTCGGCACTCTGTAACTTTTGCTATACGGCACTTTTTTCAGTGCTACTAACTGTGCCGGAAATATCACGGCAAGCCCTACTTAGCCTATTAATTATATCGGCCAGATATACCGCAGGCGGGTGCGATTATTAGGGACGCAAACCCTAATACCTCCGTGTACATCAGGATGGCCACAAACACAATTATCTCACATAGGCAGTTGGGCACATGATCATAGGGTCAAAACCCTGACAAATGGTATCTCATTGTTCCATGAATCAATATGACTCCATGTGTGTAGGCCAGCCATGATGACCCAAAGGGAGCCTGAATCCTCATCATTAAATACATACATGCCATCCATGTACGTAGACAGGCCATGATGACACCATGGGAGCCTGAATCCTCATCATTTACTATTCCTTGACATCCATGTACGTAGACGGGCCATGATGACACCATGGGAGCTGTCAGAGGTGAATTTCACCCTGTGTGCCCAACTGCCTGTTTACATTTGTAGTGTCTGGCCATCATGTTGTAAACGGAGGTATTAGGGTTGCGTCCCTAACAATCGCACCCGCCTGCCGTCTTTCTGGCCGATAATTAAATAGGCTTGGTAGGGCCCGCCGTGAGCTTTCCGGCACAACTTATAGCACTGAATATAGTGCAGTATAGCAAAAGTTATGTAGTGCCGAAGTTGTAATTCCGGCACAATACTTTGCGTACCTTAGGTGCCGACGGTACTATCCTCGGCCGAATATTCCGTGTTGGATATTTCGTATGACTGAATCCAGTTCTAGATGCATTGTATGCAGTGTTAGTTGCTTGACATCTGGCGTTCTCCTAATCGTCAATTGTATAATCGACAGCTGGCAACTTGTGCAGAATATTCTAGAACGTGCACCGCTGCCTTCCATGTACGTGCCATGATGACCCAAAGGGAGCCTGAATCCTCATCATTAAATACATACATGCCATCCATGTACGTAGACAGGCCATGATGACACCATGGGAGCCTGAATCCTCATCATTTACTATTCCTTGACATCCATGTACGTAGACGGGCCATGATGACACCATGGGAGCCTGAATCCTCATCATTTTTTTTTCTTTGACATCCATGTACATATGTACGTAGGCCAGCCATGATGACACCAATGGGAGCCTGAATCCTCATCATAAATTACATACATGCCATCCATGTACGTAGACGGGCCATGATGACACCAATGGAGCCTGAATCCTCTTCATTAATTACATAAATGCCAACCATATACGTACACGGGCAATGATGACACCATGGGAGCCTGAATCCTCATCATTATTTACATAAATGCCATCCATGTACATACGTAGGCCAGCCATGATGACACCAATGGAGCCTGAATCCTCATCATTAATTACATACATGCCATCCATGTACGTAGACAAGCCATGATGACACCATGGGAGCCTGAATCCTCATCATTTACTATTCCTTGACATCCATGTACGTAGGCCAGCCATGATGACACCAATGGAGCCTGAATCCTCTTCATTTTTTTTATGAGAGGATTCAGGTTACATAAATGCCAACCATGTAGGTAGACAAGCCATGATGACACCATGGGAGCCTGAATCCTCATCATAAATTCCATACATGCCAACAACACGTAGACGGGCCATGATGACACCATGGGAGCCTAAATCCTCATCATTAATTACAAAATCGCCATCCATGTACGTAGACGGGCCATGATGACACCATGGGAGCCTGAATCCTCATCATTTACTATTCCTTGACATCCATGTACGTAGACGGGCCATGATGACACCAATGGAGCCTGAATCCTCATCATTAATTACATAAATGCCATTCATGTACGTACACGGGCCATGATGACACCATGGGAGCCTGAATCCTCATCATTAATTACATAATTGCCATCCATGTACGTAGACACGCCATGATGACACCATGGGAGCCTGAATCCTCATCATTAAGTACATACATGCCATCCATGTACGTAGACGGGCCATGCATGATGAAACCATGGGAGCCTGAATCCTCATCATTTTTTTTTCTTTGACATCCATGTGTACACGTAGGCCAGCCATGATGACACCAATGGAACCTGAATCCTCTTCATTAATTACATACATGCCATCCATGTACGTAGGCCAGCCATGATGACACCATGGGAGCCTGAATCCTCCTCATTAATTACATACATGCCATCCATGTACGTAGACGGGCCATGATGACACCATGGGAGCCTGAATCCTCATCATTAATTACATAAATGCCATCCATGTACGTACACGGGCTATGATGACACCATGGGAGCCTGAATCCTCATCATTAATTACATAAATGCCATCCATGTACGTACACGGGCAATGATGACACCATGGGAGCCTGAATCCTCATCATTAATTACATAAATGCCAACCATGTACGTAGACGGGCCATGATGACACCATGGGAGCCTGAATCCTCATGATTTTTTTTTCTTTGACATCCATGTGTACACGTAGGCCAGCCATGATGACACCAATGGAGCCTGAATCCTCATCATTAATTACATAAATGCCATTCATGTACGTACACGGGCAATGATGACACCATGGGAGCCTGAATCCTCATCATTAATTACATAAATGCCATCCATGTACGTAGACGGGCCATGGTAACCCCATGGGAGCCTGAATCCTCATCATTGATTACATAAATGCCATCCATGTACGTACACGGGCAATGATGACACCATGGGAGCCTGAATCCTCATCATTATTTACATAAATGCCATCCATGTACGTAGACGGGCCATGATGACACCATGGGAGCCTGAATCCTCATCATTAATTACATAAATGCCATTCATGTACGTAGGCCAGCCATGATGACACCATGGGAGCCTGAATCCTCATCATTAATTACATAAATGCCATCCATGTACGTAGACAAGCCATGATGACACCATGGGAGCCTGAATCCTCATCATTAATTACGTAAATGCCAACCATGTAGGTAGACAAGCCATGATGAAACTATGGGAGCCTGAATCCTCATCATTAATTTCATACATGCCAACAACACGTAAACGGGCAATGATTACACCATGGGAGCCTGAATCCTCATCATTAATTACGTAAATGCCAACCATGTACGTAGGCCAGCCATGATGACACTATGGGAGCCTGAATCCTCATCATTAATTTCATACATGCCAACAACACGTAGACGGGCAATGATTACACCATGGGAGCCTGAATCCTCATCATTAATTACATAAATGCCAACCATGTACGTAGGCCAGCCATGATGACACTATGGGAGCCTGAATCCTCATCATTAATTTCATACATGCCAACAACACGTAGACGGGCCATAATGACACCAATGGAGCCTGAATCCTCATCATTAATTACATAAATGCCAACCATGAACGTACACGGGCAATGATGACACCATGGGAGCCTGAATCCTCATCATTAATTACATAAATGCCAACCATGAACGTAGACGGGCCATGGTGACCCCATGGGAGCCTGAATCCTCATCATTAAATACATAAATGCCATCCATGTACGTAGGCCAGCCATGATGACACTATGGGAGCCTGAATCCTCATCATTAATTACATAAATGCCATCCAGGTACGTACACGGGCAATGATGACACCATGGGAGCCTGAATCCTCATCATTAATTACATAATTGCCATCCATGTACGTACACGGGCCATGATGACACCATGGGAGCCTGAATCCTCATCATTAAGTACATACATGCCATCCATGTACGTAGACGGGCCATGCATGATGAAACCATGGGAGCCTGAATCCTCATCATTTTTTTTTCTTTGACATCCATGTGTACACGTAGACACGCCATGATGACACAATGGGAGCCTGAGTCCTCATCATTTTTTTTATGAGACATCCATGTACGTAGGCCAGCCATGATGACACCATGGGAGCCTGAATCCTCATCATTTTTTTTTCTTTGACATCCATGTACGTAGACGGGCCATGATGACACCATGGGAGCCTGAATCCTCATCATTAATTACATACATGCCATCCATGTACGTACACGGGCCATGATGACACCATGGGAGCCTGAATCCTCATCATTAATTACATACATGCCATCCATGTACGTAGACGGGCCATGATGACACCATGGGAGCCTGAATCCTCATCATTAATTACATAAATGCCATCCATGTACGTACACGGGCAATGATGACACCATGGGAGCCTGAATCCTCATCATTATTTACATAAATGCCATCCATGTACGTACACGGGCCATGATGACACCAATGGAGCCTGAATCCTCATCATTAATTACATAAATGCCATCCATGTACGTACACGGGCAATGATGACACCATGGGAGCCTGAATCCTCATCATTATTTACATAAATGCCATCCATGTACGTAGACGGGCCATGATGACACCATGGGAGCCTGAATCCTCATCATGAATTACATAAATGCCATTCATGTACGTAGGCCAGCCATGATGACACCATGGGAGCCTGAATCCTCATCATTAATTACATACATGCCATCCATGTACGTAGACAAGCCATGATGACACCATGGGAGCCTGAATCCTCATCATTAATTACATAAATGCCAACCATGTAGGTAGACAAGCCATGATGACACTATGGGAGCCTGAATCCTCATCACTAATTTCATACATGCCAACAACACGTAGACGGGCAATGATTACACCATGGGAGCCTGAATCCTCATCATTAATTACATAAATGCCAACCATGTACGTAGGCCAGCCATGATGACACTATGGGAGCCTGAATCCTCATCATTAATTTCATACATGCCAACAACACGTAGACGGGCCATAATGACACCAATGGAGCCTGAATCCTCATCATTAATTACATAAATGCCATTCATGTACGTACACGGGCAATGATGACACCATGGGAGCCTGAATCCTCATCATTAATTACATAAATGCCAACCATGAACGTAGACGGGCCATGGTGACCCCATGGGAGCCTGAATCCTCATCATTAATTACATAAATGCCATCCATGTACGTAGGCCAGCCATGATGACACTATGGGAGCCTGAATCCTCATCATTAATTACATAAATGCCATCCAGGTACGTACACGGGCAATGATGACACCATGGGAGCCTGAATCCTCATCATTAATTACATAATTGCCATCCATGTACGTACACGGGCCATGATGACACCATGGGAGCCTGAATCCTCATCATTAAGTACATACATGCCATCCATGTACGTAGACGGGCCATGCATGATGAAACCATGGGAGCCTGAATCCTCATCATTTTTTTTTCTTTGACATCCATGTGTACACGTAGACACGCCATGATGACACCATGGGAGCCTGAGTCCTCATCATTTTTTTTATGAGACATCCATGTACGTAGGCCAGCCATGATGACACCATGGGAGCCTGAATCCTCATCATTTTTTTTTCTTTGACATCCATGTACGTAGACGGGCCATGATGACACCATGGGAGCCTGAATCCTCGTCATTAATTACATACATGCCATCCATGTACGTACACGGGCCATGATGACACCATGGGAGCCTGAATCCTCATCATTTACTATTCCTTGACATCCATGTACGTAGCCCAGCCATGGAGACACCATGGGAGCCTGAATCCTCATCATTAATTACATAAATGCCAACCATGTACGTAGACAAACCATGATGACACCATGGGAGCCTGAATCCTCATCATTTACTATTCCTTGACATCCATGTACGTAGGCCAGCCATGATGACACCAATGGAGCCTGAATCCTCTTCATTTTTTTTATGAGAGGATTCAGGTTACATAAATGCCAACCATGTAGGTAGACAAGCCATGATGACACCATGGGAGCCTGAATCCTCATCATTAAATACATAAATGCCATCCATGTACGTAGACGGGCCATGATGACACCATGGGAGCCTGAATCCTCATCATTAATTACATAAATGCCATCCATGTACGTACACGGGCAATGATGACACCATGGGAGCCTGAATCCTCATCATTAATTACATAAATGCCATTCATGTACGTAGACGGGCCATGATGACACCATGGGAGCCTGAATCCTCATCATTTTTTTTTCTTTGACATCCATGTACGTGGACGGGCCATGATGACACCATGGGAGCCTGAATCCTCTTCATTTTTTTTATGAGAGGATTCAGGTTACATAAATGCCAACCATGTAGGTAGACAAGCCATGATGACACCATGGGAGCCTGAATCCTCATCATTAAATACATAAATGCCATCCATGTACGTAGACGGGCCATGATGACACCCTGGGAGCCTAAATCCTCATCATTAATTACAAAATCGCCATCCATGTACGTAGACGGGCCATGATGACACCATGGGAGCCTGAATCCTCATCATTTACTATTCCTTGACATCCATGTACGTACACGGGCCATGATGACACCATGGGAGCCTGAATCCTCATCATTTTTTTTCTTTGACATCCATGTACATACGTAGGCCAGCCATGATGACACCAATGGAGCCTGAATCCTCATCATAAATTACATACATGCCATCCATGTACGTAGACGGGCCATGATGACACCAATGGAGCCTGAATCCTCATCATTAATTACATAAATGCCAACCATGTACATACACGGGCAATGATGACACCATGGGAGCCTGAATCCTCATCATTTTTTTTTTCTTTGACATCCATGTACATACGTAGGCCAGCCATGATGACACCAATGGAGCCTGAATCCTCATCATTAATTACATACATGCCATCCATGTACGTAGACAAGCCATGATGACACCATGGGAGCCTGAATCCTCATCATTTACTATTCCTTGACATCCATGTACGTAGGCCAGCCATGATGACACCAATGGACTCAGCCTGAATCCTCATCATTTTTTTTATGAGAGGATTCAGGTTACATAAATGCCAACCATGTAGGTAGACAAGCCATGATGACACCATGGGAGCCTGAATCCTCATCATTAATTACATAAATGCCATCCATGTACGTAGACGGGCCATGATGACCCCATGCCAGGAGCCTAAATCCTCATCATTAATTACATAAATGCCATCCATGTACGTAGACGGGCCATGATGACCCCATGCCAGGAGCCTAAATCCTCATCATTAATTACAAAATCGCCATCCATGTACGTAGACAAGCCATGATGACACCATGGGAGCCTGAATCCTCATCATTAATTACATACATGCCATCCATGTACGTAGACAAGCCATGATGACCAAATGGGAGCCTGAATCCTCATCATTAGTTACCCGGGTTGGTCAGTACGCCGTACGGAGCCGCAAAAATACGGGAAAACGTACACTGAAGGCCTCCGCCGTATATACGCGTACTTTACTTCAGAATACGCGGTTTGGACTTGGAATTTTTCGGGGGTACCAGCGGGCAGCGGGCACTGGCGCGGTGCCCAGGTTCTGGGCGCGGCGCGTTCACTGCACATTTGAGATTTTTACTACTAGAAGTAGATGCGTACAGTTCTTTCCATAAAGCGCAAGCCTTGCAAAATCTTTGGCCGGTAGGAATCAGCTAGGACTAGGTACATAACGCATAATGCCAGCAAATGCCAGCTGTGCTACTGACGGTGTAATGCAATATAGCGACGACGAGGCCAGTGCGACTGTGCGGTAGTGTGCAGCCATTTTCGATATGCAGCCATGCCGAAGAAAGGGCCTGAATGGGATTTCGTTGTCGAGAAGAAAGAAGCAGTCACAGATGCTGTTAGTAACACAACGCAGTATGTGTCGAGGATGTTCTGCTCATTTTGCAACAAGAACTTCTCCTACAAGGCGGGGCCAATCAGCGTATTCCGAGTCCGTGCACACTTTGCCGGAATCGCAGGGGAAGGGATGTTACCCTGCGACAAAATTCCACCGAATATCCGGAGCAGGTTTCTCAGGATTGCTAACAACAAGTTGCAGAAGTCAGACGCCAAGAAGCATCACAATTTGAACAGGGCAATGGCGGAGATAGGAGGGGCTGCGCCGGCTGACTTGTCGTCGATCGGTTCCCAGCAAAGGCCAGCTGAGCATCACCAAATGGCTGGTTCCCGTCGACGAACAAGGTGTCCAGCTGCTGGCTGCCGAATTTTTTATCGAGAACGGCATTGCCTTCAATGCGGCTGAGAGCGCCTCTTTCAAGCAGATGGTGGCCGGCATGATCCAGTACAAAGGAGGGCACGCGTACGTCACCCCTCCTTCTCGGAAGTTGTTGGGTGGCGAGCTTCTCGTGAAGAAGAAGGAGAGCGTGCAGGTGGCTGTCGAGGATCTCAGGGCCAAGAACAACCGTGCATTTTGTCAATGATGAATGTGTGTGTATGTGTATGGAGCTTGTTGTGGGATCCTTGAGACTTGAGAGCATGGTCCTTATTAGTTGTGTCTTATGTCCTCTCATGCATTATATAGTGGATGGCTTTCCTTACAATTAATTCATTAATTGATTCCTTACAATTCCCATTGCAGCCTGCTCCCCCCTGCATTTAACAAAGCATAATCAGATAGGATTGCAGGGCATAAATGGAAGATGTTAATAAATAAGCATATACACCAAATTTCAGTTGCAATAACTGCATGACCATCATCAAGGAGCGTGCTAATTGGGTGACTGACAATTGGACCACAAAAACTGTCGCGTATTTTACCGCCGCGTATTTTACACCCCCCACGTATAATACGCGTATTTTAGGTCCGCGTATTATACCCCGTACCCGTATTTGCCAACCCGGTTAGTTACATAAATGCCATCCATGTACGTAGACGGGCCATGATGACACCATGGGAGCCTAAATCCTCATCATTAATTACATAAATGCCATCCATGTACGTAGGCCAGCCATGATGACACCATGGGAGCCTGAATCCTCATCATTAATTACATAAATGCCATCCATGTACGTAGGCCAGCCATGATGACACCATGGGAGCCTGAATCCTCATCATTAATTACATACATGCCATTCATGTACGTAGACGGGCAATGATGACACCATGGGAGCCTGAATCCTCATCATTAATTACATAAATGCCATCCATGTACGTACACGGGCAATGATGACACCATGGGAGCCTGAATCCTCATCATTATATACATAAATGCCATCCATGTACGTACACGGGCAATGATGACACCATGGGAGCCTGAATCCTCATCATTAATTACATAAATGCCATTCATGTACGTAGACGGGCCATGATGACACCATGGGAGCCTGAATCCTCATCATTTTGTTTATGAGACATCCATGTACGTAGGCCAGCCATGATGACACCATGGGAGCCTGAATCCTCATCATTTATTACATAAATGCCACGCCGGTGGCCGCGCGCACAGGCGCAAGCGAGTTGGCAGGTGCAGCCGCGCCGGTGGCCGCAGGCGCGGGCGTAGGCGAGTTGGCAGGTGCTGCCACGCCGGCTGCCGCGCGCGCAGGCGCAGGCGAGTCGGCAGGTGCAGCCGCGCCGGTGGCCGCAGGCGACTTGCTAGGTGCAGCCGCGCCGGTGGTCGTGAGTGCAGGCGCAGCTAGGCGAGTTGTTAGGTGCTGCCGCGCGCGCAGGCGCAAGCGAGTTGGCAGGTGCAGCCGCGCCGGTGGCCGCAGGCGCGGGCGTAGGCGACTTGCTAGGTGCAGCCGCGCCGGTGGCCGCAGGCGCGGGCGTAGGCGAGTCGGCAGGTGCAGCCGCGCCGGGGGCCGCAGGCGACTTGCTAGGTGCAGCCGCGCCGGTGGTCGTGAGTGCAGGCGCAGGCGAGTTGGCAGGTGCAGCCACGCCGGCTGCCGCGCGCGCGGGCGTAGGCGAAATGCTAGGTGCAGCCGCGCCGGTGGCCGCGCGCGCGGGCATAGGCGAGTTGGCAGCAGTGCCGGCACCAGACTATGCGCCACGCGAGGCGCCGCGCATGTATGTGCCATACGAATCTGCGCCACGCGAGGCGAAGCCCATGTATGTGCCATGCGAATCTGCGCCGCGCATGTATGTGCCATGCGAATCTGCGCCACGCGAGGCGCCACGCATGTATGTGCCGTCTACGTCCATGGATGGCATGTATGTAATTAATGATGAGGATTCAGGCTCCCATGCGGTCATCATGGCCCGTCTACGTACATGGATGGCATTAATGTAATTAATGATGAGGATTCAGGCTCCCATGGTGTCATCATGGCTTGTCTACGTACATGGATGGCATTTATGTAATTAATGATGAGGATTCAGGCTCCCATGGTGTCATCATGGCTGGCCTACGTACATGAATGGCATTTATGTAATTAATGATGAGGATTCAGGCTCCCATGGTGTCATCATGGCCCGTCTACGTACATGGATGTC
Organism: Mesostigma viride; assembly: GCA_009746045.1. Lineage (NCBI taxonomy): Eukaryota > Viridiplantae > Streptophyta > Mesostigmatophyceae > Mesostigmatales > Mesostigmataceae > Mesostigma > Mesostigma viride. Next base: position 11,607,941 of record RPFO01000213.1, read on the forward strand.
AAAGAAAAAAAAATGATGAGGATTCAGGCTCCCATGGTGTCATCATGGCTGGCCTACGTACATGGATGTCTCATAAAAAAAATGATGAGGATTCAGGCTCCCATGGTGTCATCATGGCCCGTCTACGTACATGGTTGGCATTTATGTAATTAATGATGAGGATTCAGGCTCCCATAGTGTCATCATGGCTGGCCTACGTACATGGATGGCATTTATGTAATTAATGATGAGGATTCAGGCTCCCATGGGGTCACCATGGCCCGTCTACGTACATGGATGGCATTTATGTAATTAATGATGAGGATTCAGGCTCCCATGGTGTCATCATGGCTTGTCTACCTACATGGTTGGCATTTATGTAATTAATGATGAGGATTCAGGCTCCATTGGTGTCATCATGGCTGGCCTACGTGTACACATGGATGTCAAGGAATAGTAAATGATGAGGATTCAGGCTCCCATGGTGTCATCATGGCCCGTGTACGTACATGGATGGCATGTATGTAATTAATGATGAGGATTCAGGCTCCCATGGTGTCATCATGGCCCGTCTACGTACATGGATGGCATGTATGTAATTACATAATGATGAGGATTCAGGCTCCCATGGTGTCATCATGGCCCGTCTACGTACATGGATGGCATTTATGTAATTAATGATGAGGATTCAGGCTCCCATGGTGTCATCAGGGCTGGCCTACGTACATGAATGGCATTTATGTAATTAATGATGAGGATTCAGGCTCCCATGGTGTCATCATGGCCCGTCTACGTACATGGATGTCAAAGAAAAAAAAATGATGAGGATTCAGGCTCCCATGGTGTCATCATGGCTGGCCTACGTACATGGATGTCTCAGAAAAAAAATGATGAGGATTCAGGCTCCCATGGTGTCATCATGGCCCGTCTACGTACATGGATGTCAAAGAAAAAAAATGATGAGGATTCAGGCTCCCGTGGTGTCATTATGGCCCGTCTACGTGTTGTTGGCATGTATGAAATTAATGATGAGGATTCAGGCTCCCATAGTGTCATCATGGCTTGTCTACCTACATGGTTGGCATGTATGAAATTAATGATGAGGATTCAGGCTCCCATAGTGTCATCATGGCTTGTCTACCTACATGGTTGGCATTTACGTAATTAATGATGAGGATTCAGGCTCCCATGGTGTCATCATGGCTTGTCTACGTATACATGGATGGCATTTATGTAATTAATGATGAGGATTCAGGCTCCCATGGTGTCATCATGGCTGGCCTACGTACATGAATGGCATTTATGTAATTAATGATGAGGATTCAGGCTCCCATGGTGTCATCATGGCCCGTCTACGTACATGGATGTCAAAGAAAAAAAAATGATGAGGATTCAGGCTCCCATGGTGTCATCATGGCTGGCCTACGTACATGGATGTCTCATAAAAAAAATGATGAGGATTCAGGCTCCCATGGTGTCATCATGGCCCGTCTACGTACATGGATGGCATGTATGTGTCAGGAATATGCCCCAATATGCCTGACAAGTCTAGCACTTACTAATCTAGATAAAGTTCGGGTAGTCCGTAGTTAAGTCAGAACAACCTACAACGCCAGTATGACTGCGTAGAGCTCATGTTTGGCTACAACTTTGCCACTAGAATCACCTTGATCTGAGCTCTAGGTAGAAAGTTATGAGTCTTTTCATATATATGTGCCTGGTCACTATACGGCACTGTAGTACAATCCATGTCGTGTCATGTGGCGCATGGCCCATATAGGACAGGCGCCAATAATTCAATTCGTGGTACCTGGACCGTCAGCTAGGCGTACCTAATTCTGTCTGCCATGGTACAACCATGATTTGCCAGCAGGCAGCATCTAGCACTGGTTAAGTGTTGCCTAGCTGTCATGTTAAGTTAATTATGTTGTGGTCCTGCCGACCAGCCATATAGGTGGTGGCTGGGCTACACGCCAGATCATCTTTTCTGACCACCACTATTCTAGAAAATGGCACCTTTCAGCCATGGTGGTTGACAAAGATATTTCCATCATGACAAAGTCGTAAATGAGGTCATCATTATTAATGTAATACCAACAACCTCCCATGGTCACAGCATGACATTTTTGACATGGCATCGGAATGAGGGGGGTTGTGATCTTTCCAAATCGGGCAAATTTTTGCCTGGGCAGCATTTCGGCAAGAACTTTCGGAATTCTAATCCGTTGGTGCCACTCAACATGTCCACGGAATCAGCATCAAATTGCGCATCTATTGAACCAAGTCCGGCGTCATTCCGTGGAGTATTGCGTCGGCTACGAATTTTCTTGCCCGGCAGGCCCTGTTTGCTCCGAATTTCGACCTTAAACGACCTCTTGCATGAGCTTCACTAAACATTCAGATTTCTACATTGTCGGCACTTGGGCGCAGCGGTTCACGCTTTATTTTATTACCCTGGGTGACTACCGGTTGCCAGCCGTGACCAGCCTTGCAAAGCCCAAGACCCCTTTGTTCTTCTGAGAATACAACGAGCTTGATGGCGCCTATATAAAGCGACCACAAATGTTTTAAACGGTGGGCCACCTTCCAGGCGACATGGGGTTTCTTTTTCCTAGTTCCAGCCAAGCATTATTCAGATTTTTTGCCAGTCGCCATGGTTTGGAAGCACCATCGTACATGAGCAGCTATGCACGGACCACTACAACGGCATCAACTACAATGCTCCATCCCACGTCGGTGCGGGGAAATCTTGCAGCATCCACCTGGTTCTCCTCTCGCACCCTTGGCTTTTCTTCAATGGGAAACAGCTCGTTTAAATGCCGCTCGCCAGCCGCAGCAGCCGTCATTAGTTAAGTGGCCAGTGACAGCCAACTGCCGCACGCAGCCGTAGTGCAGTACCCAGCACGCGCCATACAGCATGATAGGATATAGTAGCAGCAGTCAGCCACACACCACAGCCTGACTCGCTTGTGGTAGTTGTTGCAACCAGCTGCAGATACCTACCAGCACCCCATCAGCATGGCAGCACACAGTCGCAGCAGCCAGCAACACACAGCAGCCTGATCAGCTCTTAGTAGTAGTTGCAGCCAGCTGCACGTACCTGCCAGCCAAATCGCCACTTCAGACCAGCATCAATGCCACCAGCCAGCAGTACGCAGCCGTCTAGTCAGCGGTTAGTAGTCACTGCAGCTAGGTGCCTGTAGCTGCTCACACCCACTGCGGTCGTCGCCAGCTCCTGATAAATGATTCCAGAGCGACTCCTGCCATTACCAGCTTTTACGTCCACGATTTCTGCTGATTATTACTCCAAGGGGGGCACCCTTCCAGGGGCATCTACACACGGGGCCGAGCTGGATCCAGTCCTTGTTTTTTCCCAGTATTTCTACGTGACCTGGGGCACCCTGTTCTTCACCTGGCGCACTCCCAGGGCCACTTGGGGGCCATGTGACCCTTAGCTCCAACTGCTACTCTTGCCTATTTCTCCTTTCAGCATGACCGGGTTAGCCGTGTAAGGGGGGGAGAGCTTGGGTTTCTCTATACCCGACTACCCTCACTATCCATGTGTTACTTGCCAGGGGGGGTGAGCTTGTATACGGCATTTGGTGCAAGGGGCATGTCAGGAATATGCCCCAATATGCCTGACAAGTCTAGCACTTACTAATCTAGATAAAGTTCGGGTAGTCCGTAGTTAAGTCAGAACAACCTACAACGCCAGTATGACTGCGTAGAGCTCATGTTTGGCTACAACTTTGCCACTAGAATCACCTTGATCTGAGCTCTAGGTAGAAAGTTATGAGTCTTTTCATATATATGTGCCTGGTCACTATACGGCACTGTAGTACAATCCATGTCGTGTCATGTGGCGCATGGCCCATATAGGACAGGCGCCAATAATTCAATTCGTGGTACCTGGACCGTCAGCTAGGCGTACCTAATTCTGTCTGCCATGGTACAACCATGATTTGCCAGCAGGCAGCATCTAGCACTGGTTAAGTGTTGCCTAGCTGTCATGTTAAGTTAATTATGTTGTGGTCCTGCCGACCAGCCATATAGGTGGTGGCTGGGCTACACGCCAGATCATCTTTTCTGACCACCACTATTCTAGAAAATGGCACCTTTCAGCCATGGTGGTTGACAAAGATATTTCCATCATGACAAAGTCGTAAATGAGGTCATCATTATTAATGTAATACCAACAACCTCCCATGGTCACAGCATGACATTTTTGACAGTATGTAATTACATAATGATGAGGAATCAGGCTCCCATGGTGTCATCATGGCCCGTCTACGTACATGGATGGCATTTATGTAATTAATGATGAGGATTCAGGCTCCCATGGTGTCATCATGGCCTGTCTACGTACATGGATGTCTCAGAAAAAAAATGATGAGGATTCAGGCTCCCATGGTGTCATCATGGCTGGCCTACGTACATGGATGTCAAAGAAAAAAAAATGATCAGGATTCAGGCTCCCGTGGTGTCATTATGGCCCGTCTACGTGTTGTTGGCATGTATGTAATTAATGATGAGGATTCAGGCTCCCATAGTGTCATCATGGCTGGCCTACGTACATGGATGGCATTTATGTAATTAATGATGAGGATTCAGGCTCCATTGGTGTCATCATGGCTGGCCTACGTACATGGATGTCAAAGAAAAAAAAATGATCAGGATTCAGGCTCCCGTGGTGTCATTATGGCCCGTCTACGTGTTGTTGGCATGTATGTAATTAATGATGAGGATTCAGGCTCCCATAGTGTCATCATGGCTGGCCTACGTACATGGTTGGCATTTATGTAATTAATGATGAGGATTCAGGCTCCATTGGTGTCATCATGGCTGGCCTACGTATGTACATGGATGTCAAAGAAAAATAAATGATGAGGATTCAGGCTCCCATGGTGTCATCATGGCTGGCCTACCTACATGGTTGGCATTTATGTAATTAATGATGAGGATTCAGGCTCCCATGGTGTCATCATGGCCTGTCTACGTACATGGATGTCTCAGAAAAAAAATGATGAGGATTCAGGCTCCCATGGTGTCATCATGGCTGGCCTACGTACATGGATGTCAAAGAAAAAAAAATGATCAGGATTCAGGCTCCCGTGGTGTCATTATGGCCCGTCTACGTGTTGTTGGCATGTATGAAATTAATGATGAGGATTCAGGCTCCCATGGTGTCATCATGGCTGGCCTACGTACATGGATGTCAAAGAAAAAAAAATGATCAGGATTCAGGCTCCCATGGTGTCATCATGGCTGGCCTACGTACATGGTTGGCATTTATGTAATTAATGATGAGGATTCAGGCTCCATTGGTGTCATCATGGCTGGCCTACGTATGTACATGGATGTCAAAGAAAAAAAAATGATGAGGATTCAGGCTCCCATGGTGTCATCATGGCTGGCCTACCTACATGGTTGGCATTTATGTAATTAATGATGAGGATTCAGGCTCCCATGGTGTCATCATGGCCTGTCTACGTACATGGATGTCTCAGAAAAAAAATGATGAGGATTCAGGCTCCCATGGTGTCATCATGGCTGGCCTACGTACATGGATGTCAAAGAAAAAAAAATGATCAGGATTCAGGCTCCCGTGGTGTCATTATGGCCCGTCTACGTGTTGTTGGCATGTATGAAATTAATGATGAGGATTCAGGCTCCCATGGTGTCATCATGGCTGGTCTACGTACATGGATGTCAAAGAAAAAAAAATGATCAGGATTCAGGCTCCCATGGTGTCATCATGGCTGGCCTACGTACATGGTTGGCATTTATGTAATTAATGATGAGGATTCAGGCTCCATTGGTGTCATCATGGCTGGCCTACGTATGTACATGGATGTCAAAGAAAAAAAAATGATGAGGATTCAGGCTCCCATGGTGTCATCATGGCTGGCCTACCTACATGGTTGGCATTTATGTAATTAATGATGAGGATTCAGGCTCCCATGGTGTCATCATGGCCTGTCTACGTACATGGATGTATCAGAAAAAAAATGATGAGGATTCAGGCTCCCATGGTGTCATCATGGCTGGCCTACGTACATGGATGTCAAAGAAAAAAAAATGATCAGGATTCAGGCTCCCGTGGTGTCATTATGGCCCGTCTACGTGTTGTTGGCATGTATGAAATTAATGATGAGGATTCAGGCTCCCATGGTGTCATCATGGCTGGCCTACGTACATGGATGTCAAAGAAAAAAAAATGATCAGGATTCAGGCTCCCATGGTGTCATCATGGCCCGTCTACGTACATGGATGGCATGTATGTAATAAATGATGAGGATTCAGGCTCCCATGGTGTCATCATGGCTGGCCTACCTACATGGTTGGCATTTATGTAATTAATGATGAGGATTCAGGCTCCCATCATTGGTGTCATCATGGCTTGTCTACGTGTTGTTGGCATGTATGTAATTAATGATGAGGATTCAGGCTCCCATCATTGGTGTCATCATGGCCCGTCTACATACATGGATGGCGATTTTGTAATTAATGATGAGGATTTAGGCTCCCATGGGGTCATCATGGCCCGTCTACGTACATGGATGGCATTTATGTAATTAATGATGAGGATTCAGGCTCCCATGGTGTCATCATTGCTTGTCTACCTACATGGTTGGCATTTATGTAACCTGAATCCTCTCATAAAAAAAATGAAGAGGATTCAGGCTCCATTGGTGTCATCATGGCTGGCCTACGTACATGGATGGCAAGGAATAGTAAATGATGAGGATTCAGGCTCCCATGGTGTCATCATGGCTTGTCTACGTACATGGATGGCATGTATGTAATTAATGATGAGGATTCAGGCTCCATTGGTGTCATCATGGCTGGCCTACCTACATGGTTGGCATTTATGTAATTAATGATGAGGATTCAGGCTCCCATGGTGTCATCATGGCCCGTCTACGTACATGAATGGCATTTATGTAATTAATGATGAGGATTCAGGCTCCCATGGTGTCATCATGGCTGGCCTACGTACATGGATGGCATGTATGTAATTAATGATGAGGATTCAGGCTCCATTGGTGTCATCATGGCTGGCCTACGTACATGGATGTCTCATAAACAAAATGATGAGGATTCAGGCTCCCATGGTGTCATCATGGCCCGTCTACGTACATGAATGGCATTTATGTAATTAATGATGAGGATTCAGGCTCCCATGGTGTCATCATGGCTGGCCTACGTACATGGATGGCATGTATGTAATTAATGATGAGGATTCAGGCTCCATTGGGGTCATCATGGCTGGCCTACGTACATTGATGTCAAGGAATAGTAAATGATGAGGATTCAGGCTCCATTGGGGTCATCATGGCTGGCCTACGTACATGGATGTCAAGGAATAGTAAATGATGAGGATTCAGGCTCCCATGGTGTCATCATGGCTGGCCTACGTACATGGATGGCATGTATGTAATTAATGATGAGGATTCAGGCTCCATTGGTGTCATCATGGCTGGCCTACGTACATGGATGTCTCATAAACAAAATGATGAGGATTCAGGCTCCCATGGTGTCATCATTGCCCGTGTACGTACCTGGATGGCATTACAAGGCAGGCGCCTCAGTCCGTAGCATCATAAAACATCATAAATGATCAAACATGCATTATTTCATCAATTCCAGCATACAGAACATCCATAACAGCGATTAAACATAGGTAGCCATGCACAGTTTTTCTCACATGTCAGTGCTAGACTAAATAAGTAAAAGTAAGCCTAGATCATTGGAAATGCTAACTGGAGCTCCTTATATGCTGGGCTTCATCATTTCAGCTGTTAGCTGGCTACGGGGCGACATGCGGCACTAAGTGGCATTACAATGGTATGAGGCGTGCACAATTGTGCTTTTGAATGGCCGGGTAATGCTCAAAATGATCACTAACACACAGCTTAAACTATGCTTCATGTTGTTCTAAAGAAAACGTCACCATGTGGTGGCTACCAAGCTCTACTAGCAGGTATACCACTGTGCCAAGGCCCAAATGCACGTGTGCAAGGGGCTACGTAGCCCATGCATCCACAACATAAAAAATGACCTCCATATGCTTGCCTGAGATGAAATGACACAGAGACAACTCATGGACCTTCTTTTGAATGCAAGCAGGGCACTGGGACCTCCACAGGTGTTACATGAAGACAGATGGGGTGACTGCACAACAGCAATACTAACAAAGCTAAAAGGCTAACCAAAAACAGGCCAGGATACCATCTATTCTTAAGGATTTAGGCTATAGAAACCATCATGATACCATATAGAACTTATTTACATGTAACATCAATCATTATTCTAGTATATTTGGTGCAGACGCAGCCAATCATGCACAAAACTGATGAAAATCTGACCGTAATGGCTGTGCGCAACCACCACCACAAACAATTACAGAAAAGTAGTAACGAAGCAAATTTGACATCCCAAACCTTCAACAATGAGTCCGAGATTACTTACCGAGTGATACGACGACTTTATCTTGTCGACGGTAACCGCAGGGACACTAAACTACGCCAGGTCGAAACCGCAAAAAAAAAGGCTCAAGGACAGCTAGCAAGCTGACGACAGGGCCGATGCGTCAAGACTTTCCTGGCCCACGACACTAATGAAATATTCGAAATACATCGTAACAAATTTACTCGATGCGAAATATTCAATTATAAAGCCGCCGATAACAAGTGCTAGCTTCATTGTCACTCCCGTCACAATAAACACGCGTTGACGCAGTAAAACCCAGACCGAGATGATTGCGCACCTCAGTAAATGTTGCGCGACTGCGGCTACAGCATCTTTACAACGCACAAATAATGCCTACAAAATTTGGAACGAATCCATGCATCGATGCTCCTACACCAATCAGTTTTCTGCACCGCCATAGCCTCGAATATGCATGTTCGTAATTATTTTACATTCACTTTCGTCCCGGTGGACCTGGGTACCCCCTGTACTGTAACCGTTAATTAGTCCCTGTAGTCTTGGTCGAAACATAGTGATGTCCGGTATCAGGGCGTAGAGCACATCTAGCTCTAGCAGCAGACCTAAAAATATCGCGGAAATGTCTACTGGCATTCGCGCCGCGCCGCTTCCCATCTCGCGCCTATTTGTAGCCCAGTAGTTACTAATCCTGCGATCATGATGGAATATACATGTAGTGATACTAATCGATACATGTAGTACACATGGTTGGCGCACAGAATGTTGTACAACCTGCCCTACATGTGTGGAGGATATGTGCGTACGTACGACGAATCATGTGAAACGACTGGTCCAACCTGAAAAATTTTAAATTTTTGCCGTGTCCAGTAACGGTCCTAGGTTGCACCCGCGGGACGTTCCGGCAGCTGTACAGAATAGATCAGAAAGATACGCCGCGGAATGACGCCAGTGCCCGGCAAATGTGAGTCGGGAACTGAACAGTCACTACAACGTCGAAAATCTATTGCTCCACCCCCCCAAAAAAGCGTTCCGGAACTGTTCGAAGCGAATAGCACTGACAGGATTCGAACCTGCGTCCAGAGTGAGGTTGCGGAGTGAGGGAGGCCAGCCATCATGGTCCGCACACAAATCTGGCTCGGGTCCGATCCCTGTCAGTGCTCTTCGCTTCGAACAGGTCCGGAACGCTTTTTTGTGGGGGTGGAGCAATAAATACTCGACATTTGCAGTGACTGTTCAGTTCCGGGCTCACAAATGATTTGCCGGGCACAGGCGTCGTTGCGCGGCGTATCTTTGTGATCTTTTCTGTACAGCTGTCGGAACGTCCCGCGGGTGCAACCTAGGACCGTTACTGGACACGGCAAAAATTTAAAATTTTTCAGGTTGGACCAGTCGTTTCACATGATTCGTCGTACGTACGCAAATATCCTCCACGCATGCCATGTCGACGCTGCACTGACACACACCAGGGACTTTGGAAGGTGCGCACCCAGCCCGCCCAGGTAATTGATGCGGTGTTTTGCAGGCGCGCACCGCCGGATGCGCCCACCACGCCCGCCACCGCACGTCCAGTGACCGAGCACGTCCTGTGACCGACTGTGGTCCACGTTCTTTTTCGCCTGCGGGTGCAGCCCCCATAATGCGTACGAGCAGCTTCACGGCTTTCTTCTTTGGAAATCAAGAACAACGGGCCTGAACAAACAACAACGACAGCAGCATCAGCAACAAAGAGTGAGTTGCGGGATTTTACGTACGTGGTTTTTCTATTTTTTTTCACCTGGCATGTTGAGTATTCATCCCATTTTGCGTCATGACGGCTTCCTGAACGACGACTCTCTCTCCCTCTCCCTCTCCCCCCCTCTCCCTCTTATTTTTCACCAGGTTTTTCATGCCGATTTTAAATCCCTTTTGCGTCATGCTCCTTGTAGCGTGATGTCGTCAATTGTCACTCACAACAATACTATCATTGTGGTTCGTTCTTTTTCGCCTGCGGGTGCAGGTCACGAGCGTTGCGTACGAGCAGCATTAAATCAAGAACAACGGGCCTGAACAACAACAACGACAGCAGCATCAGCAACCAAAAGAGTGAGTTGCGGGATTTTACGTACGTGGTTTTCCTAATTTTTTTTCACCTGGCATGTTGAGTATTCATCCCATTTTGCGTCATGACGGCTTCCTGAACGACGACTCTCTCTCCCTCTCCCTCTCCCCCCCTCTCCCTCTTATTTTTCACCAGGTTTTTCATGCCGATTTTTAATCCCTTTTGCGTCATGCTCCTTGTAGCGTGATGTCGTCAATTGTCACTCACAACCATGCTATCATTGTGGTTTGTTCTTTTCGCCTGCGGGTGCAGGTCACGAGCGTTGCGTGCGGTGCGTCATCAATCCAAGAACAAAACACGATGTGGCTAAACCCTCCCTCCCTCCCTCCCTCCCTCCCTCCCTCCCTCCCTCCTCCCTCCCTCCCTCCCTCCCTCCCTCCCTCCCTCCCTCCCTCCCTCCCTCCCTCCCTCCCTCCCTCCCTCCCTCCTCCCTCCCTCCCTCCCTCCCTCCCTCCCTCCCTCCCTCCCTCCCTCCCTCCTCTCCTCTCCCTCTCCCTCCTCTCCTCTCCCTCTCCTCTCCTCCCTCTCCCTCTCCCTCTCCCTCTCCCTCTCCTCTCCCTCTCCCTCTCCCTCTCCCTCTCCCTCTCCCTCTCCCTCTCCTCTCCCTCTCCCTCTCCCTCTCCCTCTCCCTCTCCCTCTCCCTCTCCCTCTCCCTCTCCCTCTCCCTCTCCCTCTCCCTCTCCCTCTCCCTCTCCCTCTCCCTCTCCTCTCCCTCTCCCTCTCCCTCTCCCTCTCCCTCTCCCTCTCCCTCTCCCTCTCCCTCTCCCTCTCCCTCTCCCTCTCCCTCTCCCTCTCCCTCTCCCTCTCCCTCTCCCTCTCCCTCTCCCTCTCCCTCCCTCCCTCCCTCCCTCCCTCCCTCCCTCCATCCCTCTTACGGTTACGGTTACGCTTACGGTTACGCTTACGGTAACGCTTACGCTTACGCTTACGCTTACGCTTACGCTTACGCTTACGCTTACGCTTACGCTTACGCTTATGCTTACGCTTACGCTTACGCTTACGCTTACGCTTACGCTTACGCTTACGCTTACGCTTACGCTTACGCTTACGCTTATGCTTACGCTTACGCTTACGCTTACGCTTACGCTTACGCTTACGCTTACGCTTACGCTTACGCTTACGCGTACGCATACGTGTACCCTTATGCTTACGCGTACGCTTATGCTTACGCTTATGCTTTCACTTACGCTTACGCTTACGCTTACGCTTACGCTTACGCTTACGCTTACGCTTACGCTTACGCTTACGCTTACGCTTGCGCTTACGCTTGCGCTTACGCTTACGCTTACGCTTACGCTTACGCTTACGCTTACGCTTACGCTTACGCTTACGCTTACGCTTACGCTTACGCTTACGCTTACGCTTACGCTTACGCTTACGCTTACGCTTACGCTTACGCTTACGCTTACGCTTGCGCTTGCGCTTACGCTTACGCTTACGCTTGCGCTTACGCTTACGCTTACGCTTACGCTTACGCTTACGCTTGCGCTTACGCTTACGCTTACGCTTGCGCTTACGCGCTTACGCTTATGCTTACGCTTACGCTTACGCTTACGCTTACGCTTACGCTTACGCTTACGCTTACGCTTACGCTTAGGCTTACGCTTACGCTTACGCTTACGCTTACGCTTATGTACGCTTACGCTTCCCTCCCTCTCCCTCTCCCTCTCCCTCTCCCTCTCCCTCTCCCTCTCCCTCTCCCTCTCCCTCTCCCTCTCCCTCTCCCTCTCCCTCTCCCTCTCCCTCTCCCTCTCCCTCTCCTCTCCCTCCCTCTCCCTCTCCCTCTCTCTCTCTCTCTCTCTCTCCTCTCTCTCTCTCTCTCTCTCTCTCTCTCTCCTCTCTCCCTCTCTCCCTCTCTCCTCTCCTCCCTCTCCTCTCCTCTCCCTCTCCCTCTCCCTCTCCCTCTCCTCTCCCTCTCCCTCTCCTCTCCCTCTCCCTCTCCCTCTCCCTCTCCCTCTCCCTCTCCTCTCCTCTCCCTCCCTCTCCCTCTCCCTCTCCCTCTCCTCTCCCTCTCCCTCTCCCTCTCCCTCTCCCTCTCCCTCTCCCTCTCCCTCTCCTCTCCCTCTCCCTCTCCCTCTCCTCCCTCTCCCTCTCCCTCTCCTCTCCTCTCCCTCTCCCTCTCTCTCCTCTCTCTCTCTCCTCTCTCTCTCTCTCTCTCTCTCTCTCTCTCTCTCTCTCCCTCTCTCTCTCCTCTCCCTCTCCTCTCCCCCTCCCTCTCCCTCTCCCTCTCCTCTCTCTCCCTCTCCCTCTCTCTCCTCTCTCCTCTCCTCTCTCTCTCCTCTCTCTCTCTCTCTCTCTCTCTCTCTCTCTCCTCTCTCTCCTCTCTCTCTCTCTCTCTCTCTCTCTCTCTCCTCTCTCCTCTCCCTCTCCCTCTCCTCTCCCTCTCCCTCTCCCTCTCCCTCTCCTCTCCCTCTCCCTCTCCTCTCCTCTCCTCTCCCTCTCCCTCTCCCTCTCCCTCTCCTCTCCCTCTCCCTCTCCCTCTCCCTCTCCCTCTCCCTCTCCCTCTCCCTCTCCCTCTCCCTCTCCCTCTCCTCTCCCTCTCCCTCTCCCTCTCCCTCTCCTCTCCCTCTCCCTCTCCCTCTCCCTCTCCCTCTCCCTCTCCCTCTCCCTCTCCCTCTCCCTCTCCTCTCCCTCTCCTCTCCCTCTCCCTCTCCCTCTCCCTCTCCCTCTCCCTCTCCCTCTCCCTTCCCTCTCCTCTCCCTCCCTCCCTCCTCCCTCCCTCCCTCCCTCCCCTCCCTCTCCCTCCCTCCTCCCTCTCCCTCTCCCTCCCTCCTCCCTCCCTCCCTCCCTCCCTCCTCCCCTCCTCCCTCCCTCCCTCCTCCTCCTCCCTCTCTCTCCTCTCTCTCTCTCCTCTCTCTCCTTATCTCTCTCCTCTCTCTCTTCTCTCTCATCTCTCTCTTCCCTCTCTCTCCTCTCTCTCTCTCTCTCTCTTTCTCATCTCTCTTCTCTCCTCTCTCTCTCTTCTTCTCTCTCTTCTCTC
>RPFO01000213.1:11624052-11651552 GCA_009746045.1 Mesostigma viride
TCGAGGAAGTTCGAGTCGCGCAGGAGAGGACAGGCCGCCACTTGGCCGTTTTATTGGCGTTTGATTCGTTCAGCCAAATGGAGAGAATTATGTACGCCCAGCTAGCTGATATGAACTTCTGTATTCAAGAGGGTTTTTTCAGACCACAGATGGATCTAAGAGTGCCAATAGACCCAAGGACGGAGTTCCGCCTTTTGGTGTCGTTCATTACAAAGGGGCCAAAGATAGAGTTGGGGGAAGAGGAAGGGGCTCAGCTTGGGTGCACCTACGGGCGCGCATTTTACCCGAATGTTACGCATTCTCTGCGCGTGAGGGCTGATGCATGTGTAGGGGCAGTATCCCTCAACATGAACTTTTTCTTGCTCTCTGACCCGATCGTGAGGGATGGGGATCGCATGCGTGGTATGCGAAAGTGCTCCAAGGAGGGGTGTGGGTGCGAAACAGGACCTCAGAAGTGGTGTAGAGGATGTAGGGATGCCAGATATTGCAGTGAGGAGTGCCAGCGTGCGGACTGGAGTAGGCATAAGGATAGATGCGAACGTTTGAGGCAAGCGAGGGAGGTGCTGGCAGGGGTGAAGTGGGGGGTTAACATGACGACGATACTGGATAAAACTATGGGGTCTGATGTCGACTTCTCCTTCAACTTCCACGACGGCTCTGCCTCTTAGAAAAACTGGAAATGTAGAGTAATAACTTGTTTATATGATGTTATTTTAAATAAATTAATGTTTATTTATAACGTATCATTTTCCTCCTACGCGCAGGAAATGGTGGAGGTTGAGTGTTTGGCCAAAAGGCAAAGGACCGACACACTTCGACAAAATGGAAGGAGTCTTCCATTGTACATCAAAAAAATAGTTGAGGATTACTGGCTCGCTTCCGATTCGACTCCTCGTCCGAGTCCGGTCATACCGGACAGTGTCAAAGTCTGGAAGGTTTCAGCACATCAATCGCACATTGAATAGATAATGTTTTATCGCCATATTGCTGTTCGACAAGTTGCGCCTTGGGGCGTTTCTTTGTGCCAAATTTAAACCTATTAATAAACAAGTACAATATAATAAATTTCAAATCGTTTTTTGATTTTTATTTTCCGGGGCCGGTTACTGATGAGTTGCGACCGCCGGCGTTTCTCTGCTGTTGAATGCCCCTCCCTCTACATACAAATTATATTGTCTGGACATTCGTATGTAGTGACAATCGTAGTCAATGTGATTGCCCTTCGTTTTTAGGTAGGAAGTGTTGATTGAAAAAGTTGCGCCCCAGGGCGTTTCTTTGTTGCATTTTCTTCAAATTGTAGCTCGCGTAAATAGATTAAGATGATTAAATAAATGCCAATTTTTTTTAATAATATAAACTACTCGCGGCCGGTATGTTCTGGTTTCGCAGATGTCCAGTGCGACGGTCGACATAAGGGGACGTCCATATCAGGACGCTGTTTTCCGGATTTTTCAGAAGGATCCCGATAAGAAGTGCCGGGATAGGAAATGTAAAAAGCTGTCAATTACCGACATGGGTCTGTGTGGGGAACACATCGTAGATTTCGGAAAGGACATGATTTCCCGTCATCTGCAACAATACGTTGACAACAATTGTGTGGGAGGGGCGCAGATGGACGTCCTTCTTGAGGATGGAGTGGACGGAGCCAAAAGGGCTGTAATTCGGCTGTCGGAAATGGATGATGACAAAGAGGACGTGAACATTTGCCTTAGGCGGCACGACGATAACACGGCCGATTGTGTGTTTGGGTCTCGAGGAATGGCGGATGAGAGCCAGGTCTTCCATGATGCCGCGGAGAAGGTGGTTGAATGGATGATGGGTTGGTCAAATCTTGACGTTCGCATATTCAACCGTCTGACGTCTGATTTCCTTCTTAGGGGAAGTTTCAAGATGGTTGACCGTGCAAGGCAGTCCAGGAACCAGCTATCCCTTTCCCTGGCCAGTCCGATCGCACGCATGATTGAGGGCCCTCTTCCGCGCAACCTTGCCTCGAGATTTCGAAAATACCGTGAAGGGCTCGAGCGAAAATCAGCAGCGATTTCCCATTCGCGAACCACTTATGGGTCGACGGAGGTGGTAATCGGGGTTCTTTGAACGGAGTTTCTTCTATACGTGAATGCGGGAACAAGAGGCCGCTGGATGAGCGGCTTATAGGTCGTAGTGTTTACTCGTAGCTGTTTGGCTAGAGCTTTTGTGATTAGTAGATGCAATATAGTGCATGGTTGAAAAATGAATTAAATAAAATGTGCGTTCCGCGCTTGGGTTGATTATACCCGGGCGGAACGGGGCGTGAGGTGCAGTGCCCCTGAAAAGAACAACCTACGCATTATTTAATACTAGCCGTGCAGATTCGGGATATTCTACCCCGGTCTGTACGGTTAGCGTCTTACTAGCATCCACTAAACATAAGGGTTTAATGACGTCAGTTAGCTAGGGATAAGGGAGGTTTTGCGACTAAAAGCCGCTCTGGCTGGTTTTGTCGGCCTCTTTCTTTGCTCGTTGTCGTTGCGGCGGCAGCCGCAGCTATGGGTGCTGCGGAGCAAAATCCCAAAAGCACTGGTTGCACTGGCCACTTGGCCAGTGGTGAGACTTCCAGTTGTTAACCGGCCAGGCGTAGTTCCTCGCTCGGTTAACTAAAAGAAAAGAAAATGATTACCTCCGGTCCGCACCTTTTCCCCAGCTTGGGGTCTTTGGTGGGCCGGATGCCGTGACAGGTGCTCAACTGTCGCTTGGTCGGCCCAGTGCGCGAGCTGGTGCTCCGTACCTGGGGATGCTTGCACCCCGGGTTGGAGCCGGATGGCTGGCACTGGCGACCCGTGTCTCGGTCCGCGGCCTGCGGCTTTTTCTTCGGAAATTGCTGCTGGCCAGCAAACTTTGCAATTGCCTTCCGCCGAGGGGGGGTGGTTGGGGCTGGGGACGGCGATGGGAAAAGCGCCTAAGCTAGAAATTTTTTCCCCACGCATAGAAACCTCGGGGGGAATGCGGTCTTGGCTGAACGGACTCTCGTTCAGCCAGGTGCCTGGGGCTGTGGCCTCGGGCATCCGGGCTGGCGGGGCCTGGGCTAGGTCCACGTTTTTTCTCGAAGCACCCCGGGTCTATGGGGAGACGGCCATAGCGGTACCGACTCGGGGCCCCGAGAGGGGTCATGATAGGCTGGCCGTGCGCAATCGCAGTGCAAATGCGCTGGGCCTTTTTGGGCCTGGCCATGCATCCACAGCCGCCGGGCACACGCCTCCCGATGTGGGGGGGCTCCCGTTTTGCGGCAGGGCGGTCACTTGTGACAACGAGCAAGGTGGAGTGCGGCTTCAAGGGAAAGCCAGGGCGGGGGTGATTGGGCAACGTACTTCATGAAGGGCCTTGAACGGCGTGCCTCCGGGCATGTCAATTAGTGTCACATGTATGCTTCCACTTATTGTTTTAATGAAGATGCTGGTTTTTGTGGGAGCTACGTGGGACATGAATCGGGGTTCTTTGAACGGAGTTTCTTCTATACGTGAATGCGGGAACAAGAGGCCGCTGGATGAGCGGCTTATAGGTCGTAGTGTTTACTCGTAGCTGTTTGGCTAGAGCTTTTGTGATTAGTAGATGCAATATAGTGCATGGTTGAAAAATGAATTAAATAAAATGTGCGTTCCGCGCTTGGGTTGATTATACCCGGGCGGAACGGGGCGTGAGGTGCAGTGCCCCTGAAAAGAACAACCTACGCATTATTTAATACTAGCCGTGCAGATTCGGGATATTCTACCCCCGGTCTGTACGGTTAGCGTCTTACTAGCATCCACTAAACATAAGGGTTTAATGACGTCAGTTAGCTAGGGATAAGGGAGGTTTTGCGACTAAAAGCCGCTCTGGCTGGTTTTGTCGGCCTCTTTCTTTGCTCCCCACCCACCCACCCGTGTCTTGGTTGCCTCTAGGGCAACGTACTTCATGAAGGGCCTTGAACGGCGTGCCTCCGGGCATGTCAATTAGTGTCACATGTATGCTTCCACTTATTGTTTTAATGAAGATGCTGGTTTTTGTGGGAGCTACGTGGGACATGAACAGGAATTTTTTTGCATTTCCTTGCCAAATGATTCTTTATGAGGGACATAGAGTTGTTTGTATAGAGAGTGAATTGACGAAAGTTGCGACGGCGGTCGCATCTTTTAGTGCGTCGTTCTCTTGTTATGAATCTCTGTTCATTCTGAATTATAACGTTGTTTGTACCTTGACATAATGATGCATTTTTTGTATTGAGTTGCGACGTGGGGCGCATCTTCCTGCTGACTCGTATGATTTTTCCAATTTTTTTGTTTTGTTGTTGCAGATGGAAAAGGGCGGCCCTACATCACAGGAGGTCGGCGACTCTCCCCCTAGGGGGGAAGGGTCTGAAGGGGAACCAGTTCAGGCCCAAGGCGCCTCCTCACAACAGCCTCCTAACAAGCGTGCAAGGCAGGGCACGCCGCCCCCAATGGTGGAATCTGGTGTCAGCTTTGCCGCGGTCGCTGGGAAGGATGAGTACCACGGTGGTGGTGAGAGGGTTCACGATCCGGTTGCGCAGTTTCAGATTGCGCGGTTTCAGCGACTCGCGAATGGCACTCGTCAACAGCAACTCGCGCTGTACCAAGACATCCTTAATGACAACCCTGAAGTCGCCAAGGTGCCTTATCTCTCCAAAAGCAATTTCATGCCTCGTATCGAAACCATGCTCTTGCAGGAGCAAAGGGTGGCTCGGTTGGCTCAGAATCCGACAGTAGCCGCCGCGCCCTCCCATGCCGCGCCTGCCGCAGTAGCCCAAAAGAGGGGGGAGAGTGTGCACGAGTCGGCCGCAGTGCCCTCAACCGCAAGGGATCCCCGCGCGACTTCCAAGCCGGTCGCGACGGGCGATATGCCCCCGCCGCGGCCAAGGGGAAGGGGGAAGGGGGTCGATGCAGGGGAAGAAGAAGTTTTCGAAATGACGCCGAGCAATTTGGAAGGTGGCGGGTCGATCTTCGTAAGTCTCTGCCCATTTAATTGATGTCGTGAAATACATAAGCATTTTTTTGCAATATTCGCCAGAAATGTCATTTCCGACAACTAATCGGATTTCTTTGAAAAGAGTTTCTCGAAGTGAGGCGGGGAATAAGGCCGCTCACGGGAGCCGCCTGGATGGTCGGCTGAACCGGGCGGGTTTGGCAGATGTAACCGGATTTGGCTAATGGCTGGCGACCTGGAATTGTTAGTAGGGGCAGTGGCCCTATTGTGCTACAATCTCGAAACAATCTTATGCTTAAAGTTTGACAGGGCCGGGTTTGTTGAACCGGTTTGTTGAATGATAATTAGAACCTTTCGGAAAGGGTATTTGATTGGTTGTTGTTTTTGTGGTACGGTAGGTGTCGCTACATTCAGTCAGGTTGGCGTGTTAAGTTAAGCTCGGTTGCTGATGTCAGCCCCGTGCTAGGGCAGTTTGACTACTTTGGCGGCGTAGTGACATTGTTGTGGTCTTTTTTCTTGTAAACGTTGGCTGAGCGCCGACGGCTGAGGCTATGGCGGTACAAGAAATGCCTCACCAGCCTTGCGCTCAGCATGGGTGCGGGGCTAAAATTTGTTAACCAAATTTCCGGCATCCATGATCCCTGGCTGCTTAAGGCGGTTGGGATTCATGGCTGCCACTGGCCCGGAATTAATGTCCGGGTGATCGGGGTTTAAATGCGAAGCGGGGGCTGATGCATTATTTAATGGCTGGTCTGTTTGAAAGA
Source organism: Mesostigma viride (assembly GCA_009746045.1). Classification (NCBI taxonomy): domain Eukaryota; kingdom Viridiplantae; phylum Streptophyta; class Mesostigmatophyceae; order Mesostigmatales; family Mesostigmataceae; genus Mesostigma; species Mesostigma viride. The sequence goes on from RPFO01000213.1 coordinate 11,629,770, forward strand.
AACGGCCAGCTGGCCGGGTTGGGCAAGGGCTAGCTTGCTTGATGGTTCCGTACCTGGGGATGCTTGCGCCTCGGGTTGGGCTGTCGGCAGGCTGGCCTGCCTTTGAGTTGTCTCGTACCTGGAAATGCTTGCATTCCGGGTTGGGCTTGGCTTGAGGGCCGCCGCGGCTCGGGGGGGTAAAAAATTTAAGTCACCGTTGTGGGACACGGAGCCTCGGCGCAGGAGGCAAGGGCTGAAAACCAACTTGATTTCGTAATCAGTGGTATTTCCACTTTTTTGTACGGAAGGAGTGTTTATGTGCTCGGCACTAGGTTGGTTGCTTTTCAAAAAAGTTGCAAACTGGGCGTCGGCTGGAATCAGCGGCGCCAGTCAGCAGCTTTTGCTTTGACTTTGTGTTCCGCGACAGCACCCCTTAGCGGACCAGAGAAGAGGTCGGCAACGAGGTCAGCGGGGGCCCCCGAGTGGGGTCAAAAATGCGAGCTGTGTCGATCGACAGTGCATGAATTTTTGTGCATTCACAGTCGCTGGGAATTAAATCTGTTTTCTGGCAACGGAGAGCGCCCATCGCGACAGGACAGCTTTTGACGGGAAAGGAAATGGTGCTTCTTTAGCGGACCGGAGGGCCAGGAAGGGGAGGTTGGGTAATCGCGAGCCATGCCTAAGGAGTTCTTAATAGCGGTTCTGTAACCGCTACCTGTCTGTATGCATCTACTTATTGTTTTAACAAAGATGCTGGTGACTATGGTGAGCAAACGGGTGTATGAATCAGATTTCTTTGAAAAGAGTTTCTCGAAGTGAGGCGGGGAATAAGGCCGCTCACGGGAGCCGCCTGGATGGTCGGCTGAACCGGGCGGGTTTGGCAGATGTAACCGGATTTGGCTAATGGCTGGCGACCTGGAATTGTTAGTAGGGGCAGTGGCCCTATTGTGCTATAGTGTATACAATCTCGAAACAATCTTATGCTTAAAGTTTGACAGGGCCGGGTTTGTTGAACCGGTTTGTTGAATGATAATTAGAACCTTTCGGAAAGGGTATTTGATTGGTTGTTGTTTTTGTGGTACGGTAGGTGTCGCTACATTCTCAGGTTGGCGTGTTAAGTTAAGCTCGGTTGCTGATGTCAGCCCCGTGCTAGGGCAGTTTGACTACTTTGGCGGCGTAGTGACATTGTTGTGGTCTTTTTTCTTGTCCCACCCACCCACCCTCTTTGGTGGCCTGGTTCTGTAACCGCTACCTGTCTGTATGCATCTACTTATTGTTTTAACAAAGATGCTGGTGACTATGGTGAGCAAACGGGTGTATGAAGCGGATTTTTACTTTCCGTTGAAATGTTCGCAGGGCCGGCAAGAGGATGTGGGTGCAAGAGAAGCCCGCTCAATGGCGGGAAGCACCCAGGTACATGAGTGCGTCAGATTCCTCTCCGGTTTACTTGTAATGAAATGGTTTGCGTGCGTATATCCTTGTTTATTTTTGTAGTAATTTTTTTCTTGTTAATCGACAATCGCGTTTGCTTTTTTTACAGGGAAGTCCGTTCGAGCAGCAAGAGGGCGGTGAGAGGAGGGGAAGTGGATCTTACGGTGGTTCCACTGCAGAGGGGGGAAGGGTAAGTTACCGTTGACTTAGTAATCGAAAGTTCAGGTTCGTCCTCAATTGACAGAGTTACGACGGCCGGCGTTTCTCTACACTTTTCTTACATTAAAAATCTTCCGTTGATAATGTTCTTGCAGGAAGCCGGTCGTCAGGGTGGGGAAAATCTCCAGGGAGAGGGGGCTATCGCTGTCCGTGAGCCTGTGTCAGAGGGCGCGGGTGGAAGCGACGGCGATACTGCGAAAATCACACGCTTTAAGGAGCAAGCGGATGCTTATAAACTGAGGACGTTAGCAAAGCGGGTTGTGGCCGAGGTGAGAACGGAAACAGCCCCACCTGAGGTACGGAACCAGATGATGACTCTCCATCAAGTCGCTGAGTTGATCGTGAAGAATGCGTGCGCGCCCGATGGAGCCACACAGCCTGAGGAGATCCCGAGCGCCAAGGCCTTGATAAAGTGGATGCAGGAGAACCTGTTCGAGGGCAAAGCGAAGGAGAGGAAGTGTAAACTGAAGACGGCGACGATGGCGGACGCCAAGACTCTGATCAAGATGTTGAAGGATCACGATGCCCGCCGGGAGAAGTCTCCGAAGATCGCGAAGGGGTCGAAGAAAGCGGCTGAAGCAGCAGCGGTTGAGGGGAATGAGGTAAGTCTACCTCTGTTGTGAGGGGGGCTTTGTTCTTGAGGTCTAGGTTTCATGTAGGTTGCGACGGCCGGCGTTTCTTAAGTGTGACACTTACTTCCTTTTGACTAACACTTACTTACTTTCCTGATTTCGCATCGTTGAGGGAAATGAGCCAAGTGTACCTCTGTTGTGAGGGGGGCTTTGATCTTGAGGTTTAGGTTTCATCTAGGTTGCGACGGCCGGCGTTTCTCAAGTGTGACATTTACTTTATTCCTTTTGGTTATGCTTTCCTGATTTTTTCCTATCATTGTTAAGGGGAATGAGGTAAGTGTACCTCTGTTGTGAGGGGGGCTTTGATCTTGAGGTTTAGGTTTCATCTAGGTTGCGACGGCCGGCGTTTCTTAAGTGTGACACTTACTTCCTTTTGACTATGTTTTCCTGATTTTTTCGCATCACGGTTGAGGGAAATGAGCCGAGTGTACCTCTGTTGTGAGGGGGGCTTTGATGTTGAGGTTCAGGTTTCATGTAGGTTGCGACGGCCGGCGTTTCTCAATCGACATTTACTTTATTCCTTTTGGTTATGCTTTCCTGATTTTTTCGCATCACTGCAGTACGTGCAGGCCGAGAGGGCGACCCACGCGGCCATCCTGTACTCAATCAGCCTCGACCAGCACGCGCGCCGCGAGAACATGAAAATAGATAGTACGTGGACTGCTGCCGTCGACGAACACCAGAAGGGACTCTCCGAAGCACTTGCGACCTACAAGGGGAAGGCGCTGAAGGGAAAGGGGAAAGGAAAGGAGGTGGAGGTTGCGGATGCTCCCGTGTCTCTGCTTGAGAAATGGGAGAAGTCCCCGGTGTCGCAGGATGATGATGACATCCTGGATGTGAACGATGAGATCGCGAAGGGCAAACGGTTGCGGCAGGAGCTTGCCGTTCAGCCTCGGGACCTCGATGAGATGTCCAAAGCCTTGGTGCATCGAAATCGGGTGTGGACAAGGAACCTGTTTGTTGGGCCTCAGAAGCTCCTCGCACGAGACTTGCATCTGTCGAGAGGCGAGCAGAACGCCACCATTTTTGCCAGTTCGGAGTCCGACTACGGCCACGACAAGCTGGTGATTCCTGTGTGGCGGTACTCGTTCCAGTTTTTGGCTGACCGGTTCCCGAACACTTTTCATGAGTGGATGAAAAACGAGAACACCAAGCGTCAGGTCGCGCAACTTTTCGGGGAGATGGGGGGGGCACGGACAATGAAGGCTGGCTACGCTCGCGCAATGACTGACAAAGAGATTGATATCTACCTGCGAACGAGCTCGGCCAAGGAGATGGCCGAAGCTGCTTCCACCAAGGTTCTGACAGGACGGGCCGATGTGCTGGACTCACTTAAGCCCGTGGACGTGAGAAAGGCCGCGCTTTTGGACAGTTTGTGCGAGTCCGCCTGGGAGATGGTTCCAATCCAGCCGAAGCCACAGTCGCCGCCAGCCATTTGCGGCTTTCTCGTGCTGGACGGGAACCACTTTACCACACTCATCAAATCGGTGAAATTCGAACTGGTCGCCCCAAATATGACGGTGGACCAAAGATCTGTGTGGTACCAGGCAATGCTGAACGGTTTCATGAAGGCGGAAAAGCTAAGGGTCGTTGCGCGGGGAGGGAAGGAGCAGGAAGTCACGAAGACCGTGGCCGCGGAGAAGCTGGAGGAGTGGGCAATGGATTGGAAGAAATTCGGGGGGGTGGACGTGCAGATGCTCAAGGGTGACACCATCCTGCCGACCTGGTGGCAGATCCGTGAAGAGAAGGTAAGCCAAGTTGCGACCGCCGGCGTTTCTATAAGTGGTTTTCTCGTGTTATTTTCAGTATGCCATTAGTTTGGTAAAGATGCGACCACCGGCGTTTCTATAAGGGGTTTTCATGTTCCACCTTAGTATCGGGGTTCTCTGAACATAGTTTCTTTATAGTGATACGGAAGGGGAGCCGCTGATGCTAGGTGAAATAGAGCTGGGTGATGTGATCGTAATAAGGTTGATTAGGCTTCTAGTGTACGAGTATTACGGATGATATGGCCTAATTGTTGCGGCCCATACCTTGACGGTGTGCTGAGTACCTTGACGACGGATTTCTGCGTCTAGGTTCTCCTAGCAGATCTGTGATTGCGGACGGGTTTGCAACAAGCAATATCTGAAGTAAAACTTGACGGCTAAAACTGTTTAGAGGCCGTTGCCGGATCTGGCCGTTGGTAGAGAGCCGTTGGCCTTGAAACACGATAAAAGCTTGCTCACCTAGCTCATGGCGGTCTCTTTTGTTTTAACGAAGGCGGCGACAGGGGTCAGGGGCAGCGTAGCTGACGCCCGGAATTCCTTTCTGCAAAGCGGCTGGGATGCCGAAGCCCGGGCGGAAGCCAGGTTCGACAGGTGCTGGGAAGCAATTACCGAAAGCTAATCCCGAGGTGCCGACAGCTACTAAACAGACGGGAAAGGGCCGACTAGGCTGGCCGACGCAGAAGAAAAGGCTCCATCAGGAGCTCTCCACTTGCTCGGGCCTGCCTGAAGTGTGCGCTGCCTTTGAGGCGGTCCTCGGGACCGACTGGGTAACTACTGTCAGCCGGTGGTCTGCGGCCCAGCTGGAGTCCGTCGTTGGACTGCTGGTCGACCACGTGGACGGGCCTGAAATTCTGGCAGCAGCGGACCCAAACGAAGCGCTAGTGGCAGCCCTCCAAAGCGCCCGGGACTTGGCGGACTCGGACGAAGAGGAGATGCAGCCACCACGCCGGCCCACGAAAGGGGCGAAAAAGGGGACGAAAAAAGTCGGAAGCCCAGCCCCGAGCAAGGGAAAGGCCGCGGGGGATGTGAGGGAGCAGCTCTTGGAGCTGGCGGCTATTATTGGCAAGCAGGGGCAGGCGGGCAAAGAAGAGGAGGAGGAGGAGGAGTCCGAGGAAGAGGATTTCCTGACGAAATTGAAGGATGCGCTGGCCGGGGCAGATGGGGCTTCCAGGAAGCCGAAAAAGACCAAAGGGGTGACGCTGCCCACTCGAGCACAAGTGGTGAATTGGAGGGTGCAAGAGAGAGTGCTCCCCGAGGTGCTCGAGGATGCCAACGACAATGGAGGGGGGATAAAGAGTTGGATCATGGCTACTCGCCAAGGGGGGTGGAGGAACCAGGAAAGCAGGAAGGTGGTCATGAACATCGCCCTGGCCATGGACACACTCTTCAAGGAGTTGGGGCCGGCAGCCGGGGAGTTGGCTGGGGTAGAGTATCTCATGAGGGTGGTGGCAGCCATGCTCCTAGTGGAGAGCCAGGGGTCAGGAGGGTGGAAGGTGGCTGGCCACCTCCTTGCTCTCAAGGAAGATGCCTCCTTGGTGAGCAACCCGGCCATGAAGATGGCCCTGCAAAGCGCCACGATGATGGAGAAGCTGGGCAAGGCCCAGCAAACCAAGTAAACACCGAAAGGGTAAACCGCTCCCCCTTCCCACTGCCTCTTCCTACAATGCCTCTAAGCACTACGTGGGGGAGAGTGAGGTCAGCACGCAGACGCCAGCGTGCAACTCGCCGCCGCCGGACCTTCACTCTACAACACAAGGTGATTACGTGGTTGAATTGGCTATGGCACGGGGGGGCAGACCCTCCGCCTAAATCTGGAGGCGCGTGCTCCAGAGGAACGGCGGAGGCCCTGAAAAGGGTCAAGAAGCACTGCGAGTGGTACAGTCGCCGCGTAACCGGCGTTGCGACAGGCCCCGCAGAAGGAAGTGATCTAATCTATGGGAAATGTAATAAGTATGAACAACTTGTGGCGGAGCGGGTGAGTCTGCCGAAGCGCGAGGTGGCAGGAAAGGCGAAGCTGCTGGATTTGCTGGCGCTACGACCTAGTTGGCGAGAGGTGTACGCGAGCGAAGCCAACTGCATCAAGCCGGAGGTGGCTGCCAGTGCGAGGTATTGGAATGTACCTGCCCCCAGCCGAGGGTGCACCATGGCGGAGTGGGGCAAGTTGATGGGGAGGGCAGCGGACGTGGGGATGGTGGAGTTCCGAGAGACGCGGCCAAAGTGGGTAGACGGATGTTTTGGGGTGGCCAAAGGAGTGGGGGAGTTAAGGCTCATTGTGAATAAGAAGTTGGGGAACGCACTGTGGGTGGACCCCCCTAAGACGGTGTTACCCCACCTGGGCATATACTCGGAGGTCTATATCAAGGGTCGGTGCTACACGGCCAAGAGCGATCTGGTCTCGTATTACTATACCATCCAAGTGCCGGAGTGGTGGTGGGATTATCAAGGGCTACCTGATGTGTGGTCCACCGATGTCGGGCTGCCGGGGCGGCGGAGGAGGGTGTGGCCAGTGCTGAAAGTGCTGGCCATGGGGCACTCCCACGCTGTAGCGCTAGGGGAAGCCATCCATGAGATGGTCCTCTATGCCACGGGCGCTTTGGATCCTAGACGGCAGGTGAACCGCCTCACAAGTGTAGGGGAGCTGACCGTGCTTCGGAATGCATGGGGTAACCCAACCGCCCTAGCCATCGAGTACAAGGAGGAGAGCACGAGGGAGATGCAAATCGACCTTGAGGACCCCCCTGCCCCTATGGTATCCATCACTATTGATGACCTGGTGGTCAGCAATGGGCGCACGTGCGAGGCGGTGAATCGCTTAATCGCGAGTGCTATTGAAGACGGGTACGCGCCTAACAACCTTGTGCCCTCCAAGGACAAGACGATCATGGCTAGCCCGGAGGGGGAGGACGAGCTAGAAGCTCTGGGTGTTGTTCACCGGCGGGATGGGGTGTTGGAGCCGACAGCTAAGCAGCTCACCCTTGTGGTTGCGCACACTCGTGTACTCCTCGAGAGGGGACGCGCTACCGCTGAGGCGCTGGCGGCCGTCGTGGGCCGGTGGGTGTGGCTGCAGATGCTCAGCCGCACTTGCTTGTCCATATGGCAGCAGAGTTTTAAGTTCATCAACCTCAAGGGGTGGGGCCAGCGAACGCGACCTTTGTGGCAAGGTGTGCGCGATGAGCTCGAGTGTGCCATGGCGTTGGCCCCCATGCTCCGTGTGGACCGGGGGGCTGCCCTGGCTCCGGTGGTGGTGGCCTCGGATGCGTCTAGTTTTGGGCAGGGGGTTGTCTACGCTGAGATGGCCCCAGCTGAGGTGACGGAATTAGCTCGGGCCCGGGAGGTGCGGGGTTACCCAACCCTCCTCACCCCAGGTGAGGCCATGTATGCCGGGCCTAGACCCTTGACCAAGGCCGCGGAAAAAGCCATCATCCACGGGCGATGGCGCGTAGGGATCAAGAGTCGCTGGCGCGATTCGACCATGCACATCAACGAGAAGGAAGTGCGGGCCGCTGTGAAGGGGGTGGAGCGCTCGGCCCGGAACCTCGGAACATGGGGTAAGCGGGTGGTGAGGTTAGTGGACTCCACTGCCGCTTTGGGCTGCTTGGCTAAAGGGCGTTCCTCTTCTTACCGGTTAAACAAGCAATGCCGCCGGTTGTGCGCTCTTACGTTGGTCACCGGCAGCCGCTCACAATGGGTCTGGACGCCAAGTGAGCTTCAGCCTGCGGATGGGCCTTCGCGGGGGCTTTCCATGGCTGCCTCGGTGGCCGGGTGGGTCCGCGATTTGACTCGCGAGGGTGTTCATCCCAATCCCGGGCCTCGGCTTGGCGCTAGCTACTTGACCCTTCTTGAGGGCAAGGTGAAGCCGGCTACTTTGATGGTTTACCATCGGGGTCTTAGGTCCTTTTTCGCATGGTGGGCGAGCCGGCGGGGTCGGGTTGGCAGCTTGTTGCGCGGCTTGACGATAGAGGAATACTATTGCGAGTATGTCGCTTGGGCGCACTCACGGTGTTACAGCCGCCAGTTGTGTGTCAATGCGCTTATGGGCCTGAATTTGTACTTCCCCGGGAGGTGCGGGATTGGGCCTTGGCACGAAGTGTTTTGGCTGGCTGGCGCACGTTGGCACCCCCTCGTGCCCCCCCCCCATTCCATGGGAGGCTGCGTTTGCGCTTGCTTGTACTATGGTGCTCCAGCGGCAGCCTCGTGCGGCTATGATGGTCATCGTTATTTTCCAACAATACCTGCGGGTATCGGAGGCGCTCAACCTGTTGGTCGGCCATGTGCGCTTGCAGCCTGATGTTCGGTTGCGGGGTTCGCAGCGGGGCGCCTTGTTGTTGATGTCAGCTAAGACGGCTAAGGGGGAGGTGCAGTCTGTGGTGATCGAGGATGTCATGACTGAGACCCTCTTGCGGGCTTGTATGCGTGGCAAGGCGGCCTGGGAGCGGGTGTTCCCTTACGATTATGCCCAGTTCAGCCGGGTTTGGCATCAGGCCACGCAAGCTTTGGGGGTCGACACGGTGTTTACCATTCACGGGCTGCGGCATGGGGGGGCTACCTATGATTTTTTGCGGCAGCGCAGCATGGCTGATATTCAGCATCGGGGTCGCTGGCGCAGCAGCAAAACTGTCGCCCACTATGTGGGATTGCACCGGAGCTTGGCCCTCACCCTTCCTGACGCCCTGGTTCGGGCTATCGCCGCCTGCCCCCCGCGCATTTGGCGGAGCGTCTTTTCTCTGCCTTCCTCTTAAGTTCCCTTCATTCTTGTCTTATGCGTCCACCGGTTTTTGTTTTGCCCCTGGCTTGGGTCGCCAGGGAGGGATGTAAGGGTAAGGCTAGCCTTTTTGGACATAAAGTGTTCCCATGGGTAAGGATGGCCAGTTGAGGGCCACTTCCCGATGTGCTCTACTTATTGTTTTAATAAAGAGTCTGGTTACCCTGGAGTTCCACGGTTAATAGAATCGGGGTTCTCTGAACATAGTTTCTTTATAGTGATACGGAAGGGGAGCCGCTGATGCTAGGTGAAATAGAGCTGGGTGATGTGATCGTAATAAGGTTGATTAGGCTTCTAGTGTACGAGTATTACGGATGATATGGCCTAATTGTTGCGGCCCATACCTTGACGGTGTGCTGAGTACCTTGACGACGGATTTTTGCGTCTAGGTTCTCCTAGCAGATCTGTGATTGCGGACGGGTTTGCAACAAGCAATATCTGAAGTAAAACTTGACGGCTAAAACTGTTTAGAGGCCGTTGCCGGATCTGGCCGTTGGTAGAGAGCCGTTGGCCTTGAAACACGATAAAAGCTTGCTCACCTAGCTCATGGCGGTCTCTTTTGTTTTCCCACCCGCCCTCCCTGTGTGTTGCCTGTTTGGGGGTAAGGCTAGCCTTTTTGGACATAAAGTGTTCCCATGGGTAAGGATGGCCAGTTGAGGGCCACTTCCCGATGTGCTCTACTTATTGTTTTAATAAAGAGTCTGGTTACCCTGGAGTTCCACGGTTAATAGAATGCCATATTTTTGTCAAGATGCGACCGCCGGCGTTTCTGTCAGTCGTATTCTTGTTCTCAGTTGAGTTGTGCTTATTTGGGAGGACTATCGTTGTGTCTCTGCGCGTTGTTGCCCTACGGCGATGCAGGTTTCCGAACAAGTCGGCAAGATGATCGAAGTTGTCAGGCAGCTCGGGAACGCCATGAACGCCGAGGACACAGCCCAAGCCAAGGCAACGTGGGGCTCAGCGCTGGGGGATGTGCACCGGGCCTACCAGGCATATGGACCCCTCAAGAGAGGGAAGGGCGTGTCTATCCCAACTCCTCTGTACGGCAAGATCTGGGCGATTGTGAAGCCCTTTTGGCAGAAAGGAGAGCAAGCCAAGGCCGAAGGGGACGGCGCAGGCGACAAGGCAGGGGGGCTGAAGAGACGGACAAGTGGGGGCCGGACCAGAAGAACTTCATGCAGCGCTGGCTGTTCTGGTGTGAGGACCCTTTGAAGCCCGCTGTCGACGGCAAGCCGGCGATCGCACAGGATATCGCGGCTCGGCAAGACTTCCTTGACACGCGCCCTAAAGACAAGGCGCACGAACTGTCCATTTTCACCGCGCATCGGGAACTTGCGAGTTTCCAGTACTTCGACAGCCTGATCCAAGCGCCGATCATGTCCTGTGAGGCCCCTCCCAGCAACCTGATAAAAATAATGGAAGTCGCCAAGAATTTGATAGAGGCGGCAAAGCAATTCGCCCACATCAAGTTCCTGGAGAACCCCGTGCTGATTGGCTCCTGCAGACAACTAAACGGGACTTTCGACCCCGTAATGGTGAGGGAGCACGTGTTTGGCGTGAAGCTGAAGGGCACCGACCTCGACGTGGAGGCCACCAAGTTCATCGCCGACTGCCGCCTGACCAGAGACTTTTGGCGGGTGATCGTCACGGCCACGAGGGCGATCATTCTCACGCTGAGGGACCTTCCGCCGGCTAAAAGGAAAGTGGTCGACCAGAAGGACTGGAAGTTCCCGAGAGGGCTGCTCGCTTCCCACCCCCGTCATTTGTATGACGATTTGGGGGTGAAGACCAAACATCTGCTGGGTGTGCCAAAGGAGGCGGCGGCGGAGGTCGAGAAGGAGGTCGAGGAGGCGGCGGAGGAGGGGACTACCAAGGCCAACAAGAAGGGGTGGCGGGACAGGTTGGAAACCTACAGCGATTGGAAGGGGGTGAGGATGGGATCCGACTGGATCGCATACAGGACAATGACATGGAAGGAAAACGAAAAAAGAAAGGATCTGGTGGTGACGAAGGTGGTGGACGAGTTGTGCACGGGGAATTACAAAATTCCTCGGTCGCTGGAGGACCAGGCGTTTGCTGTGCTGGACCTGGCAGCTGACAGCAACGAGAAGTGGAGGAACCTGCGCAAGTGGGACGCAGACTGCATTCCGGAGGAGAGCAACATTCCCAAACCCTCCTCGCATTTGAGCCCGGTCGTGTGGGATGTGGTTGACAAGATGACCAACGCCCTTTTTAGGGGACCCTGCAGAGTTCTGCTGGTGTTCGGGGAGCCCGCCCATATCCGCCGGTGGAAGCGCCTGGTCCGCCTTATCAAATATTGGCTTGTTGAAGATGGGTGGGAAGGCCTCAAATACTTTTCCGACGACGATTCTTCGTCTGATGAGGATGATGATTCGGAGAAGGGGGAAGAGGGGGAGGAGGAAGAGGGGGAGGCGGATGAGAAGGAGGAGGATGAGAAGGAGGAGGATGAGGAGGACGAGGAGGACGAGGAGGACGAGGAGGACGAGGAGGACGAGGAGGACGAGGAGGACGAGGAGGACGAGGAGGAGGATATTGCTGAGGGGCACCCGCCCGGGTGGGTGAGGGGCAGGCGGAGGGGGAGAAAGGGGATGGGGATGGGGAGAAGGGAGGAGGGGGGAGGGGGGAGAGGGACGGGGGAGGAGATGGAAGGGGAGGGAAAAAGCGCAGTCGGGGTGATGGAGGCTCGCGTGATGAGACAATGGGGGGGATGAAGACAACAGGGGGGGAGGTAAGCGCCAGCGTGCTGGTGAAGGAGACTCGAGGCCTGTCGTTGGAAACGCCGGCGGGCGTATCTGTGACGAGGAGGGGGATCGCCAGCGGGAGGGAGGCTCGCGGCCTGTTACTGGAAACGCCGGCGGGCGTATCTGTGATGAGGAGGGGGATCGCCAGCAGGAAGGAGGCTCGCGGCCTGTTACTGGAAACGCCGGCGGGCGTATCTGTGATGAGGAGGGGGATCGCCAGCAGGAAGGAGGCTCGCAGCCTGTTACTGGTAACGCCGGCGGGCGTATCTGTGATGAGGATGGGGATCGCCAGCAGGAAGCAGGCTCGCGGCCTGTTACTGGTAGCGCCGGCGGGCGTTCCCGATTTACGGGAGGCGGTCGTGTCCGACAGATGGGAATGAGGCCTCGTCAGGATTCATGGGGACCCCCGGTTGAGGGGACCCCCGCCCTCGCCTCGGTTTCTTTGGTTCTGGATGACGATCCCGTACCGTCGTCAGGAAGGACGGTTGTGATGACTTTGCCCCCCCGCTCGACGGGGATGGAGCAATGCCCGAACACGATACTGCTGAATGAGGATGACGATCCGGAGCCGTCGGCTGACACGGATTTTGTTGCGAGCACCCCACTGCAGAAGAGGGTATTGGAGGCTCGTAACGTGGAGGGTCCGCCGACAGTCTCAGGTGGAGGGCCGGCGTTTGCCGGATTGATGCGCCCGACTGAGGTGGTCGATGTTGAGGCGCCGCCAGGGACATCGACCGCACCGTTGACCGCATTGACGGATATCTTCGATCGACCAAGGATGCCCTTCCACGCTCCAACGGTACATTCGGCCGGTAAATTTCATTTTCAATAAACGAGTTTTATAAGTACCTTAATATATTTCTACATAAGTTTTTTTGCATCAGTCCATGGCTTCATTGATTTCTCACACGACCCTTCCGTATTCATGTTAATTGGCATGTGCTTACGTGCAGGGAAAGGCGAAGAAGAAACTCCAGTTCGGTTTCCCCGTGGATCCGCGTCTGGGACTGTGTCCAGAGAGGCCGGCCGTGTTGTTGGCCAGGCCGCGGTCGGCGAACCAGTTGCACAACCGGGGGCGGGAGGGGACGAGCTCCCACCCAACCCATCACCCTTTCCGTGCGGTCAGCCAGAAAAAACGTACGAAGAGTTGATGGCAGAGGCGGCGGCTGCGCAGGGGCAGAAGGCAAAACGTCGGGGAGGGGGCAGGCGAGGGGCGGGGCAGGAGACGGAGGGTGCCGACGAACCTGCACAGCCGCAGAAGGGTGGTGGTCAGGGCAGAGATGCGACGGCCGAAAACCGAATCAGGGACGTTCGGCCGGACGTCCGGATGCGCTTTATGGATGGCGCGAAACTGAGTCGCGGAGGTTGGAGTTCGAAATGGGTAGACGAGGTGTGCATAAACTGGGAGCACAAGTACCCCAAGAAGGAAGATTTTCCGCTCTTTGGCACCCTCCTGGGCAAAGAGAGGGAGAAGGTGGTGTTCAGATGGTTTGATGAAGGGCACGACCTCGGTTGGAGTAATGAGTGCGAGCAAAAGTTTCGTTTCCCTCTGAAGTTCGCTAGAGAACATGTTACTCTCCTGAAGGAAGGCGCCAGCTGGGACAACATTCCTTCATATCGACCTGGCAAGCGATGATGGGCGAGGACTTTGCACGAAATCGCGTTTTGCACGTAATTGCCCACCGCAACGTGGAGAAATGCAGATGTACATAGTAGTTGGATCAGTTACCGTGACTTTGGGCAGTTTAGTACTTAGTTGGGGTGACGTGTCCAATGTATATATGGTGGGGCGCGTCCAAGGGGGTCCACGGTGATTGAGCACTTGCATGTGTTCTTTCAACATATTCGGACATGTATGAAATGAATAAATTGTTTGGACGATTGCAAATTGATTGATTGAAGAATGAGATACCATTATTAATTGAAAAATGTAAAACCTCATTGTGAATTTGTACTTCAAACTTTCACATGCATGCCCCAAATTGTGCATTTGTGCAGGTTTTAATTATGAGAAGTAGCATTTCTCTACAAATATTGAGAAATTTAGGGGCACTTGGGGTTGTTTGCCATGTTCATTCATGATAAAATGGACTTTTTATGCTGTAACATCATCTTCCACTAGTCCAAAACGCTGCTTTCATGACGTCAAAAGTACCAGCAATGGCCCTAGGTTGGAGCAGTAGATGTTGGGGACGCCCAACAACGCTGTTCCGTGTTAATAAATTAAATAATTAATTAATGGCCAATGATACGACACGCATGTCAGTGATGTCACATGCTCCTCATCAAGCTGCTGCTTGGTCATCACGACCGCGGCAGGCTGAGTTCCATTATCGGAACGCCCCTTGCTCTGCGATGCGCTGGACCCAGCTCCGGCGTTGCTAGTGCTAGCGCGGGCAGATTTCCACGTTCGTACATCACTCTCCTCAATCTCTGGCTCCTCATTCATCAGACCTTGCCTACGCAGGTTCCGGACCTCGGCCGCCATCTCTAATCGGTCTGCATCCTGCCGTCGCCGCTTCTTGGCCTCCTTCTCCGCCTCCTCCTGCAGCAGCCTGACACAAAACGCCTTTGGCGGATTCGTGCATTTGCTCACCCCATTGAGGGTTGCATATTGGCCACCCATCATGTGAGCCTTCGTCCGCGTGGCAGTGCCCTTGAAGGCCGCCTTGCATGTCAGGCATGCCATAGCGTAATTCCCTGTCGGGTGCCCATCCTTGATAAGTTTATCCTTTGATATAAAGGTCCAAACAGTTTCCTGTTGCACAGACATCTCATCCCCGTCATCACCAACGGGGCCATCACCAGCATCGTCAATGTCGTCTCCCACGGCTGCTAAAGACGTTCTGTCGAATTGCTAGCACCAACAATACCTAGAGTATACAGGCCTGTGGACATTAGGTATAGCCTGTATTGCCTTCGTCTCTGTGTTTTCCGGCCAGCTTGGCAGCATTCCGAGCAACCACGTCGCCCGGTAACCTTGCAATTGTACGCTTAGGTACTAGGAGTAAACAAAAAGACCGAGCCGCAACCTCCCAGGCCCCCCCAAACGCGGGAAATTGTCTCGTACGCTAGCTGTCGTACGTGCCAAGTACGCGTATTGTACGCGGTCGTACAGAACCACCGTACTAAAACCACATATTTCGTACGGAAAAGTGTCCATGTTCCCAAGAAAAGTCCTTATTTTAGGACCAGTTTGAATTTAAAAATATATGTGCAAACATCAAATTTTGACCCTGGCATTTTTACCACTGACAGATAACACACTTTTTGAATTTTGGACAAAAACCTGGGTTCAAATAATTACATTTAGTGCCTGAATGGACCCTGGCCCATGGCAGGCCTCAAACCGCGAATTTGGTCAAAATGAGAATTTAGGACCAATAGGACCAATTTGTGTCAACGCATGACCATGCTATCCACACGGTCCCTTGAGCATCTTACAAGCGCTAGGGGACCCTACGAGGCCTTGGGATGGCGGGGCAGCGTATAACAAGGCCACACCCTGCTGTGGCTGCCTCTATATATAAAAAATATAATTACTTACAACAGAGTGAAATCACTCAAACCAAAGCAAACGCCCAGCTATAAACCTATATACAGAGCCATGTCAAAGCTCTATACTACGATAAGACCAATGGAAACGCCTAACGGGAGGAACCTAATAGCCCTGCTGCACCGCAAAATCAGCCCGCGTACGGCGGAGCATGATGTCAGCCATGGCCCGAGTCAGCGCCACCGACAAGCGCTGACGCCAATATGACGTCCAGGTCCGCGCCGACCATGGGGCCCGCTGGCCCTCCAGGTCCCTCTATATATACGCGTGCTTAACGGTGTCACAGATGGTGCAGGTAATGCAATATACGGTTGCATGGTTGCTGAGGTTGCCCGGCTTGAACATGGCCCACCCCTTGCGGTAAACTTTCTCTAAGCATATGCCAAACCTTCTTTGACATCACGGACATGCTGGCCACCACCCAGCGATGAAAAAACATTGCATTTGCATTGCAACTAACACATGAATGCAGCCAAATCAAGTTACAGAACAACGTTGTGCTTTGTGGGCGAATTCAGGGTGCATGTAACACGTAAACCATATTGTATATACTGTCTGAGAACACCCTGAACGACTGCAGGCCATAGGACCATGGTTTATAACTAACACATGAGTAAAACTGCTCTTACGCATGTGTGTTTTAGCTGCAGCGGACGACGAAGATAGAGACGTAAAAAATTGGATGACGTAAACCAACTATGTGTGACAGTTATGTGCACAGAGAGCGTCCCCTCTTTTTAGGCATAGCTTACTGACTCAAAACACCACGACAGCGTTGCCAGTTACACTCATGATCTAGGGCACCCCGGCACGTACCTGCTATACTTACGTCGCCTCATTCCAGATGGTTGCAAAATAGTCGCTGAAATCCGCAGCGAGGTCAGCTTTCCGAGAGCTGAGCGCACCAAAGCTGGCCAACCGGTTCGAAAATGATATAAACCACGCTTGTGCTGCGTTCTAGGTCCAAGAAATACCGAAAGTGAAGACCTATAAGGTGCGCTCGCTGCCCAGCCTGAACGTCCCTAAAACATGGTCGACAATGGAAATCGGGCAAGAATATCACGGCCCAGGCGCTCCCATGTCAAATACTCCGTTTATAAACTCCAGACTATAGTCAAAATCGTCCACAAAAATTTCCTGGCTTGATTCGCACCACCATTGCTAATACACTGACATGTTTGTGCCAAAATCGACCCTCCGCGAGCAGGCGATCTGCGACCCATTTGTGTTGTGCCGCTGTGCTACAGCGCTACACATAAAAACTTGCGCAGAAAATTTCACAGCCTTTAAGCATAACTAACGACCTTTCGTTTTTGCTACTGGGCGCCCGAAATGATAAACGCACGTGAAAACGCCGGCCACGATTGTCAGGTCGCCATATCCACCTCAGATCATTCCCGCACCCACTTTTTCGCTCCAAAATCGGTTATATTTTTGGTCGAGGTACCTACTTTCCCGCCATTATACCCGGTACCCGGGTACGGAATCCGGGTACCATGTGCCGGTACCACGGGTCGGGTACATCATGCCGGGTACGGTCCACATGGGGTACGGTCCATATAGTGACCCCCCCCCCCGGTACCTCGGTTATAGTAAATTGGTCCTTAATTTAGGACAAAGTCCTAAATTAAGGACCGTGGGAGGCTTAACAAAAGCTACGTATTACGTACAATACGCGTACGAATCGTATTATACGCCGTACTATTTAACTCTGGCGTGCATGGGCACCATGCAGGGCTTCTTACCATGGTTATTTCTTTGCCTCCATGCTAGCAAATCATAGGGTCATCCCATAATTCAGTAGGAGAACTTTAGGCCAACACTGAAACAAAGATAATCCCTACCTACATGCAGTTCCACCCATGCATGCAATGTGCCCCTCAGAACGCCCACTGTCGTCTTTCTTTGCAGCGCAATTGTTTACTAAGAAACAACCTGGAGGCTTGTCAGCCTCTAAGCCGTGACAGTGAAGCCACTGCTAAGAGGCGAGCTGCCCTGTTATGGTAGTACGTTTTGCCTGAACGCAGTCGCCATGGCCAGCTCCGGTAGGGGCGCGCACCGTGCACCACCTTTTCACGGTACGGACGGGTACCGCTAATTTTTCGGCGCCAAAAATTCGCGCCGGGCTCGTCCTGCAAACTGCATTCTATAACTTGTTATGAGAACTTGCCGACAGGTGTAAATAAATTCATTATGAGACGACTATTCATGTATTGACCTTGTCTCCTTGATATTCATTGATAATGAGAAATCACGGATCGTGTGAGAGCAGCATGCAACTGAAGGAAAGCTAGCCCTGAAGAGGAAGAACCCTAAAGAAAAGAATCAAGCCAGCACAAGGTACAAAACGACAACGACACGCAGCCAACATCGCTGCCGGCCCACCAGGCCTGGAAAGGATCTACTAGATCACATGCATGGGTCGCGACAAAATCGGCCCGGCCGGTAAAAAATTAAATTATATTGGAACATATCTCCGTTGGGAGTATGTAAATGGACCTCAACGCCCAGGGACGTGCGTGGCTGTTAATTCTCGCTTTCCTTGCGGAGTGTGGGCTCGGCGTACCTTCGTGCTCTTCCCATGGCCCCCCCATTCGCCTTGGCTCCCAGCCACTACTCGGTGGCGCTCCGGCACCAGCTATTTGCCCCGCAGCCTATTGTTCCGGCCGGGCGGCCTTGTGGTATAGCTGTGGGCAGCCGCTGGATCCCACGGGGACTCACTACCTTGCCTGCATGGGGGGCCAACAGAATCAGAATTGGTATTTGTATTTGCACACTGTCCTCCTGACGGTGGTGCTCGCCATGATTCGGTCGGTTTTCCCCCACGCGAACATCCGGTCCGAGGATGCGGTTGGCGCTGCCTTCTATTCCCCCAACCACCGGCCTGACATCGTGGTGCTGGAATTTGAGGGGGGTGGCCGGCATGGCGGCATCTGCTTATTGACGTTTCGGTGGCGCGGCCCTTGGCTCTTAGCCACGTGGCTGGGGCCTCCCTCACGGCAGGTTACACGGCGGACCGGGCGGAGCGGGCCAAGCTCCTGGCCTACGGCGACGTCGGGCACCATCGTGTGGTGCCCTTTGTCCTGGAGGAGTTTGGGGCCATGGGGCCCCTGACCTCCGCCTTCTTCAAGGAGTGTTGCCGGCTCCGGGAGGACCGGCTGGACCTGGAGGGCCAGCGGGCCCCATGGTTGGCGCGGACCTGGACGTCATATTGGCGTCAGCGCTTGTCGGTGGCGCTGACTCGGGCCATGGCTGACATCATGCTCCGCCGTACGCGGGCTGATTTTGCGGTGCAGCAGGGCTATTAGGTTCCTCCCGTTAGGCGTTTCCATTGGTCTTATCGTAGTATATAGAGCTTTGACATGGCTCTGTACATAGGTTTATAGCTGGGCGTTTGCTTTGGTTTGAGTGATTTCACTCTGCTGTAAGTAATTATATTTTTAATGTAAATGGTCCTGATGATGCCTAGCTTTATTTATGCTGTGCCCATGCAGAGAGCTACTCTCTGAGAAGCCATGCCCAAGCCATTGTTTAGCCAAGTACATGGCGGACAAGCTGTTGTTTCTTAACCCCTAAATGGTCTTGCTGCCGATTTTCCGCCAAAAATCGAGTTCCAGCCGATGCATCGGCCCCTTCTCGGGGGACCAGATGCCGCGAAATCTATTGAGAATTAGGAAACGTTTAGCTGAGAAGATCGAAAGTTTATAAAATTCTTCACAGCATGGTACTAGGGTTTGCATACTTTTGACAAAGTTATAGGGGTGTTCTGGCCGGTCAAAGTACAAGGGGTCAGGGTACTTTTTCACGTACAACGTGCATTCCGGAAAAACGACGACCTGGCCATGGCGGCTTGCGCCCACGCATGGCATTTACGTTTGCGTTCGAATTTTCTGTCCAAACTTAGGATATTGATTTTAAACGTCCTAAAGATCATACAGGCCAATTTTTGGTTCGCGGGAATGCCATTTGATAGGTGTCGGCAGCGTTCTTGCTGGAAAAAACTGCGATCAGGCCGGACGATAGAAACGTTGACAGCAATACCTTTCCGGCGTATTTTAAAGGATATATCGGTTTCTTTTTACTTTTTATGATACATAGTAGTCGTAAACGTGCAAGGGTGGCCAGAAATCGCCGAATCCAGCGACCATGCTGCACAGCTTTGGTGTGCCGAAATGCGCCATTTTGCGGCCACCGGCTGGGCCAAGGTAACGCCATCCATGCCTGGTAAAGCTTAAGCATCGTTTTCCTATCGATGTTTGACATTTATATATACGTTCTAGCTTGTGTAGAACATTCTTTTTGCACTATTCATGCTCTTTCTTGACCCTGGCCTGGCCCCTTTCTAAAACACCATTCTTAGATACTTCCCTCAGTCAGTTGACCTGCCACAGGGTGATGGTGATAAGTTTTAGAGGCTGTATGGGTTTGAATACCTCCATATATGTTTGTTATACATTTCCCATACACATATTGCATGAGTGTGAGGCAGTTGGCTGGTCTCTTTGGCATCATCAAGCACGTAACTGGTGAGTAAAAGCTTCCCATTGACAGCATGTGCCACCAGGTGTGCTGGCCATCACCTGGCAAGCTATAGCAGCTTAGGCCTAGTTTATCCTTGCTAGGGCAGGCTGAAATAGGCTCAACACCACTAGTTTGTTGGTGGCTGCCTCCTAGAATGCATGCCTTGCGTAGGGTGTCCGTACCACGTTACCTACGTGCATGGACAAGGTGGCACCTGCACATAGGTGCCATGTAAGGGCAGTGTGATGATGCAGTTATGTTTCCCCATCATTGTGGAAGGGAAATGTATTGTTTGGCATGGTTGGTGGCCATATTAGGAGGTCGTATGCCCACCCCTACTCCCTTGGTTGCTTTTTACCAACGGTACCCCTATGGGCTGTACTGGGTGTAACTGCTGGTATACCCACCCAAATGATGACCCCAATGGCTCAAACTGTTCAGCAACTAATTGTTTATCATCCCTGAAGTGGTAGGTGCCTAGGTCTTATAACATAATTCAAAATGCACATTCTACCAAAAATGAAAACGCGCGTCTTGACCCCCCTGACTTTGACGGCAGTTAAACATGGCCTACCCTGCATATATGTGAGGTTGTGATATACTAACCCGAAGGGCAACTCATGGACATGCTTGGCCCCCAAGGACAGCCATTGGATATGGGTAGGTTGGATGGCATCTGGTTTGCAAAATTGTGAAGATCCAGCCGATTTATCGGCAGGATCTCAGACCATTTAGGGGTTAAAAAACGCAAGAAGAGCTCTCGAGGACTCTGACTTAATTCACGCTGCATGGAGGACGACCTGACCCTGGCCCAGCAACAAGGGCGACGCGAGCTATATGGCCGACCTACCTCCAGATACGGCAAAGCGCAGGGGGGAAACCGGTATACTGGAGGGGCCGGGGACGTCATCCACGTCGACCACACTGAGCCCTGGCAGGCACCCCCTGCCACCTCAGCAACCCCAGTCTAGGAAATAATATAGCAGTAGTGTAGATTATAGTAAGGCTTAGCCTACCACGCGGCCCCAGAGCATGTGCGCCCATAATGGCTATGGATGATGCATTTAAGAATTTTGCCACGCCATGCCTGTAATGGGACCTCCCATGGATGTTGCAATGGAATTTAGCCATGCTATGCCTATGCAAGACAGTCTTAGAGTCTTTGTATCAGAGTCTTTGTATCAGGGCATGCCTCGTATTTCGGACTAGATTAGACAGCGTAGGCCGATATAGCATTTGTAGGACACCTTGCTCGCACCAGCCAGGTCGACACCGCCCTTGGTCTGGCAGGCCCCCAGCGGCTTGGCCAGCCAGGGCGGCATATTCTGACCTGGCCTGGCCCCAAGGGCATTCCCAAAAGGGTAGGGAAACATGTCACGAACTACATCCAGATGTTGCTAGACGACCTAGTGGAGTCCCAGCCCAGTTTGAACACCGCATCCACTCTCTCTCCCTTCTTTGGACTGCCATGCAGAACAAGACGCGGTGGCAGAAGATTGTCAAGGCTCACACGCCAGCCCCTGTGGGCAAGCCACCTCCCCCCAAGAGGCGGCGGCGTTTTGATGAGTACTACAGGGTAGTTAGGATTTTTCTAGACTAGATAGCTTAGAGTTAGGTTAGCTCGATTACGCGGCTCCTTCTTCCACTCCACCCATCCATCAAGGAATATGTGCTACATGATCTCCCAACGGAGGCATGTTATAATTTAATTTAATTTAATTTATGCCTATGCAGAGAGACGCTCTCTGTTGAGAAGCCATGCCCTGATAGCCATGATGATCTTCCCCCACATGATAGGCTCCCCCTTAGCTGGGCATAGCTTGATAGATCATGGGGGTGCAGGTGCCCTGGCGCACCTAGAGCAAGGGTAGCTTACATTCCCACCCTTGCAGGAAGTAGCCCAGAATTTATTATAAAAGCCATATGCCCCTTCTCAGGGATATGTGCTACATGTGCTCCCAACGGAGTTATGTTCCTAATTAATTAATTAATTAATTAATTAATTAATTAATTGTTTAGCCATGATGATCTTCCATCCCATGTTCCTCTCCCACGTACTGAGGACTTATGCTCACGTGACGCAGTCACGTGTCTTTTAATTAATTAATTATATAATTAATTAATTAATTAATTAATCAATAAGTCATCCATC